>NQII01006600.1:48415-66613 GCA_002778355.1 Clitarchus hookeri | reverse complement strand
GAGTGATGGAGCTGAGAAGTTGTTTGGAAACTCAGTGTCGTATTAACATAAACCTCTTTTATGATGGCGAGTGTTGTCTAGTAGATATTTCTTTTATGTGGGACGAACAACCCTTCGCCGCCACGCACACTCCACAAGCCCTTCGGGTTCTCCCTATACCCCGACCTTCTATAACCCTTCCGACGCACCGCAGACAAACTTATTCCACCGGCATTTTTTTTCTTTCCTTTCATAATTTTTACGTTTAAGTGAGACGTCCTTCAGTGTCGATCTCNTACCAGGGGTCTGCAGTTCGTGCTCACAACATCGTGATAGAGTGTCAACATAATCATTTAAACGATGACGTGCTCTATTGAACGAAATATGGCGTCTAATACTCGTGCACAAAGGGCCGATTGCATATCATAGGACACGTCAGGGCCAGTGAGATTATGGCAAATCACTACATAGAACTATTAGTTTAGTTAAAAATTTTACTAAATACTTAGGCCTACTTACGAAACGCCATAGTTTACGCATAACGTTAATTTTTACGCAGTTCCGTACAGTTATTTATGTCGTGAATGCTCGAAAAATTTGCTGTAATATTTAACGTAACACGAAATACTCACGTCATGTGACGTATGATAAACTATAATTTTCCTCACACTTCTTACTTTTTATTTTATTTCCACTGCAAATTTATTGTTTATATTTACTGTTTGCATGGAAGTTCTATTGGTAGAATTCTTTGCTATTTAGTTAGTTACTCCATGTGCTTTAAATGTTTTGCAAATGTTTGTTTATTTTATTTTTTACGTCAACAATTTCAGTTTAAGAGTTGATTGTGGCCAAATATTGAAATATTTTCAGAATTGTTAAATTAACTCAGTGTTTTAATTTCTAAGATAGCAACGCTAAACAGATTGCAAAGAGAAATCTATTTAAATGTAAACATTAGTCAATAGTTGGAAGCATAGTACAATATGTAATAATGCGCAAGGGAATTTTTGGAAGTGCTTCGCCTGTTGTGCTTTGGCAAATTCAAACTTGACTGTGTTGGAAAAACCTCGGTTTTGTAACTTTTAAGTCGGCATCTTGGATACTGAAGCTTACTGAAAACATACTGAAAAATTGTTATGTATTGTGGATCCTGTAATCAAGATCAATTCAGGATATTATCTTAGGCCTCCGGTGTGCGCGTGGTCCAAGAGAAGAACGCCCGGGTAATCAATTACCAGAAAAGGGCTCCCTGAATCGCTGAATGTCCTGTCTGATAGCAATTAAATTACTATCATGAGCTACTGGAACATCTTTCTCCGGAAGAATAACAGTTACAGATAAGAAAATACTGAAATAAGTTGCAGATGGCAGCAGCTCGATGTAAGATGATTTCTCTTATAATATAGTCCTCAAGAATTCTGCTCAACCCTTTCTCTATAGCCTTCCTTGTAAAATCTGTCCACGCTTTCCTTCAGAACTAGAGATCTAATGCATATACCTTAATATTTTATAAATCAGTCAAGCCGAGGCATGGAAAGGCATTGACTAGTTAATGGAGTAGAATCAAGTAAGACTTTTTTTTACTTTGGACATTGAATAACATTTCCCCTATGTGAACGGACTACCTTAAGATACCAAATGTAAACTGTAATTATCATTTTATTCTGATTTGAGCGAACAATGAAATTTGTGCTGCATGTATTCTTATATCTGAACATTGATTGCTTATGTTTCTTCCCTAAAATTTCAATCGTAATAATTAAACGCTCTTCAATGTTTGGATACTTTCTTGGTTGGTAGTTTGCTCAGTAGAAGTATTTTTTTACTATGATTATAGTTTTGATTATTATTGATATATTGTCAATTTGTTCATTCCGCTACAATTTATTCTATTATTAATTTCACTCAATATACAAGTCACGTATACGACAACTTGGTTCGCTAACAACTACTGACAGTATCGCATACCTAATATTGTATTCATTGCAGTGTCTATTAATCGTGGGGTATTTAAAAACATTTTATCATACACTCCCCACACACACACCTATATTGCTTCGTTTTATTGGAGCTCAACGTGAGGCTTTTTTGCAATACCACCACGTCAATGCATTGTGTAACGCCCTACCCTAACCCATACCCCATTCACCTTGATTTTTTTCACAGTCACTTGCATAGATATTGCTCGTTATATTATTTGGTCTCGTTCGAATATAAGAATGCAATTTATTACGAAGTTACCTAACGATCGTCGAGAATTTGCGTCTTACAAAAGCGAGAAATTAACACTGAGAAATACAGTTTTTACAGAGTTGAATACCTTTAGATTATACGCTATGTCAGTTTACCTTAATTTTACGGGTTATTTAGGAGCCACATTATCTTCAATATGAAATACTTAACTTTGAACTGGTTTTTAACTCAAGTTATTTCTCTCTAACACACTATAAGTAATTATAACAATTATCTCGTCATGTTTTGGCCATTATATCAAGACAAATTGTCGTTTCCACGGAGATCAAGTTTGCCATATTCCTGTGTCTATGCGCAACTCAATGAAGTGTTCACCAAAAATAATTACTTGAATTTTATTTCCTAACACAGAATTGCTTTTTCAAACACCATTAGGTAATCACTTCTGTAAATGAGATCATGTTTATAAACCTGATAAATACAAAATAATTAACTATTGACCATATTGTATGAAGAAACTGGAATTATTTCTTGCCTACGTTTCCCCACAACTTAGCATAAGGATAATTTTTTAGCTTTGCGTTCCTACAAAATTAACTTTAATTTTTTTAATACTTGTTACTTTACAAATGTATATTTTGAGAGTATTACATTCCAAATTTAATATGTATTATTTATTATACAAACGTACTTAATGAGGTTTTTATGAGAATAACATTGTGATTTAACATCAATATGAACCCATATAACAGAAAATTAGAATTAGAGTTTGCTGGGCAATGTGCCGTTATCAGTATTATAATTATATCGGACCAGTTGGCTTCATTGGTTATTAGACTTAAAAAAGTTTAAAAATTAGAAGTTTCATAAATTTTCAGGGCAAGTTAATGTTCTCGTAAATACTTAAGTCACTGAAATTACAGTCAGAGATTAGACTTTAAAATTTTATAAATAAGAAACAATCCCAATTTAGCCATAAAATATTGAAGAATACTTTTTCTTTTGCATTAATAGGGTCTTTGGTATAACTTTCAGAAGTAATTTAGAAAATCTATACTCTAACATAAGTTTATGCTCTTCCTTAGTTAGGAACTTAAGTTTACATACATATTTTTACACAAGAAAAAAATGTTTCTAATAACCTTTCTAAATGTGTTAAAGTCGAATTTTCTTTTGTAAAATATCAGTGAGTTTTTGAAAATTAATTTCGCATGTTTGCAATGGTTGCTGCTTTTGGTGATGCGTGTTTTGTTTCATAATAAAATTATACCATTCTTTATGCGCACTGTTAGAACTGGCGTTAACAAAAAATTATTAATCAATCACGTTGACTTATTAGCACATTCTCCATGCTACCCTGGCCGATTTCAACTACCATATATTTGCTCCAACAGAAGCTGTTGTAAGAAGTTGCCGTACTCCCGAATTTCCATGTGATAAACGGCGAAAAAAGTTGTGCGTGGATAGCAAAAATAATTTTCTTTTCTGATGCAGTAACCTTGTAGTTTTTATGGCCATATGCATTGTTATACGTAGTCGAGTCACTGTGTAACCATAATATATATAATAACCATTTTAACAATTTAGTGTATCCAGCATGTTCTGTGTCTTCAGCTTTCAGCGCAACTGTATTTGGTATCATTATTAGTATTTAAGTGAAACGGCATTGGCCTACTTAAACTCGAGTAAAAATCAATCACGCATATGGCCCTCAGTATCAGGAGAGATAAAAATAAGAGTTAAGGTGGAGCTTGTACTAATGCGTAAGTTAACATTAGTATATGTGGTTCGCGATAAAATAAGCACTCATAAAATCAACCTATGCAAAAAAAATCACTGCTCGTAACTGCGTATATTTTAACGTACGTAATTACCAACGATACTCACAGTTAAGTTGGAAGTGAACTACGATAAGTAGTTCCATGTTTTAACGTCTTACTAGTCGTAGAGTTAGAAATGGTTGTCAACTGTAATTCTGTTTATTTTTGCTGTTTGCGAATGAGAATAAGATGTGGCGTGATTCTAACACATATAATGTTTCTCAAATCTTTCATATCATCACCTGGCTGGTTCATTGTAGCGTCTTTTTTTTCCAGGTCTACGCTCGTGTGCCAATAAAACAGCGGTTTACGACCGACGTGAATAAATATGTTTGTATGTATCTTCTTAAATAAAGTATTCGTTAACGTAATAAATATATTTTTGTAGGGTCTGCGAGTTCGGTGAGAAGTGGCATTGTTTGCTATTGATTTCTGCTGTATCTCCACTAATTTATTATTGTCCCGTGTCGACCTGGAAAAAGTGCTGCTTCATGCAATTGAAGTCGGTATAAATTTTAAATCTCGAATAAACTTGAAGAAACTCCGGGTGAAAGTGTTTTACAATATTTGCGAAATGTGTTGCACTTACGAAGTCTTGAAAAAATGTGTGCGTGTTATTTAGTATTTAGGCGATACCCAACTTCCGGTCGTAGAGATAATACCTCAGCACGATGCCACTCATTTCGAAACGATAATGTCATGAATATGTTTTATATTGCACGTGAAAAATTCCCTGAATGTTAGGAATACGTTATAACAATCTGGCCGAGCTGTTTAAGTTGTATGAGCAGATATATCAAACAGCAAGTACTAATTACCACGCCTATCCTTAAAGGTAATTAATTTAAGGGAAAATAAGTTTATAAATTAAACGCGTGGATGCAGTTTCATGAAATGGCATAGTGTTTTTAATACTGTGGTGAAGTTATATTCATATCTGTGTACGCATTTTTTGTTCGTAAGGGAAACTGTAAACCTTAGCAAAGGTTAGTGTTACGTGCTTTAAAAACTGCGTGGCTGGACGAATTTTCACGAAACTTGCATCTAGTGACAAATATTACTGTAGAAGTATGCTGTAAAAATTTGGATCAATTCTGTTCAGCCATTGAGTTTCACGACAATGGTTTTCATTACGATACTTTTAATTGGAATAGCAACGCCCACCATTTGCTTGTGCGTTGTCTTGTGTTAAAACTAGCGAACCGGCCCGGCTTCGCCCGGTAACAATTTAGTTTTTACGGCTATACTTTGAAAGACAAAAATGGTTCCTGTGAGTCATCCATAAAATATATACATATACTATCGCGGATTTTTCTGTACACCTTTCTGAGAGCTACAATTAGGTAGCACATTAATTTGAAGTATCTCATATGGTTTAGTCAGCGCAGGCCATGTAAGCGCCCTAAAAGCGGTTTTTTTACGACATGATTACAAACGGTTCGAAATTTCTCTACTATCCTTAAATTAAATATAAATGAGTTATACAACAAAACCTTCATCAAGAAATTCTCTAAATGATGTTGAAATGCCNAGGTAGCACATTAATTTGAAGTATCTCATATGGTTTAGTCAGCGCAGGCCATGTAAGCGCCCTAAAAGCGGTTTTTTACGACATGATTACAAACGGTTCGAAATTTCTCTACTATCCTTAAATTAAATATAAATGAGTTATACAACAAAACCTTCATCAAGAAATTCTCTAAATGATGTTGAAATGCGCATCAAAATCCATCAAGTAGTTTAGAAGTACTAAGCGAGTACACAGACAGACGCGGCTAAGCGACTTTGTTTTATGCTATTTAGAGATTAGAGAAGAGAAGAAGAGATATTGATTTGTGAGGTATTTATGCAACATGATTTTACTAGTAAATGCAGTAAAATTCTAGTCTTAGGTTATTTAACGATTGTTTATTGCACGCTGTCTTCTGTATGAAGGGATAAAAGACCGTATTATATAAAAGAGTGTTCTTTAACGGGCGAACGTATCAGCTGTAACAGCTTTTAAGGGTGAACTTTCAAAACGTCTTAGCGTTGTTCTAATAAAACGGGGAAAGTGTTTAAATCATCTGCTATTCTGTTGAAACCCAAATCAAACATTGTTTAGAATGTTCTCAGAAGTGTTGACCATTGTTAATGGCATTAATTTATTTTTAAACAGAAAAAAAATCGTGAGCATCAATCAATATTCACAAACCATTATTATTTGCTGAAATTAACGTGTACTCATTTAGAGTGCTAATTACAATATTTATTACTTTTTTGTTGTTTATTTAATGAGTATGCAGTGGGGGTATGAGCCTGCTGATATAAACACCAGCTGAAAGTCACATGGCAGTTTTTTATTTTGATAGGTACGCGGAAAGATACGCAGACAATGAGCTTCAATAGTAAATTTAGTAGGGTTTTTAAAAGTGCTCACTTTATCGTAAACAGCCTTTAGCTTAAAGTACTGCAACGAGAAAGGCTAGCGGCTTACAATTCAGAAGTCCGCCAAAGACCATATGTATGTAACATAATTATATATATTAAAAATAAATACCCAGAACTTTATTACACGAGTGAAAACCTGGTACATAAAGAATAATGAAAATAAAATAACACGTGTAGAAATACAATACAGGAAATCATATTCGTAAATTCGACATAAGAAACCACATGGTCAACTGTCCGTAATGTAAATTCATGGTATCGCCACATTTTTTTAAACAAAGCTTTGAAAAATCACCCCCGGTTTGAAATTTCTACCTATGTTTTAAACAAGTAATATACAACAAATACTTAATACTGTTATTGATATTTAAATACTCTAATTTTGACCAAATGGAATTTTCACTTATATGTTGTCTACAAGTACATTTTGTAATCACTAAAAAAAATGAAAACGGTAAGAACAGTGCTGCATTGACAACGGCCAATAAAACCTTGTTTAGACGCTAAATGTTTTTAAATTAAGTTCTTTTACGCTATTTGTAAACTAAACATCTCTTATTGAAGTATTTAAATTTTTTTTCGAAGCACTGGTAGAAACAAATTTCATTGTTATGTATTTAAAATATCTTACCTTTTTGTTGTCTTATCTGTGAACAATACGGTACGTAGGCCCCAGCCAATTGGGGTTTTAATTTTTTCTATAAAGTAAGAAACTTTAAACGGAGAATGCCGTTTACTTGTTTCTTTTTCTGAACTTGTATTGTTCTCCGCATTTGTCAAGTTTTTTCATCGCTCGCAGCAGACGAATGAGAGTTTGAGTATGAGATTTTACACATGCCGGATGTTCACGAACAAATGATAATAAACACCTGGGTTGGGGTAGATAAGTACAAATGCAGCATATTTCATCAAGGAACCAATAGTCAAACGTCCATAGTTAACCTGCTAATGGCAGTGGCAATGTGTAGGGGCGGGTAGGCAATCACAGTAACTAGACTACAGGCAGTGCAATGAAGTGACACTTTATTTACATATTTGGGCTGAAGGCACGGGGACAGAGTGTCTGTTCGATGTCTCTGATGAAACTGTCCATCACCGCCGGCCACACAGTCGGTGCAGCGCCGAAGCATGTTGCGACGCACATGTGCAGAGGTCTCCGGCATAAAGAGCTCATCCCTAGTGTCTAGTTGTGTGGCATACACCATCGGTTTGATGTGGCCTCACAGCCAGAAGTCAGGCGGTGTGATGTCAGGTGAGCGTGGTGGCCATGCTATGGTGCCTCCCATACCTTCCCACCGGCTCGGGAAGTGCATGTCAAGATTCCGGAGAACTGCAACGGCGAAATGAGGCGGTGCCCCAACCTGCTGAAACCCCGTCGCCTCACGAGCATCTAAAGGAACTTCCTCCAAGTATTCCGGTAACACGTCCTGCAGGAACTGCAGCTACGTAGCACCTCCGAGACTGCGACCGTGCGGTACTGAGCGGTGTTATCACGCAAACTGGTTACAATGCCAAGTACGCAAGGTTGCATACCCACCCCTGCACATTGCCACAGCCATCAGCAAGTTAACCATGGACGTTCGACTATTGATTCCTTCATGAAATCTGCTCCATTTGTACTTATCTAGCCCACTCTGGTGTTTATTATCATTTGTTCGTGAACATTCGGTATTAAAAATAACGGTGTCTGAATTCGTAATCCCTACTTAATAGATGCTTTAAATGTTAAAATTTTTATTAAATTTGTATTCATATATGATGGTGGGACGGTTACAATTTCGAAGTTGGCTAATTTGATGACATGAAAAATTGCGCGTTCGAATGTTTGACATAGTGAGAATTTGCACCGCAAGGTTCCGCTGGTTATCCAAAGAGGCTGCATTTAAGCTGGCAAAAATGTAGAAATTATATATGTATATATGCGTGTATGTGTGTGTAAAAGTTCGCGTATGGCTCGAATTTTGTTATACACTTGCCCAGCCAAAGCCTTGCATGAACTTTATTTTACTATTCACTCTCTCTCCNAGTGCTATTAACAAGTGTGAGCATAAAAAATACAATTTTGTTCGTCATTAAGCTTTTGTAAATAATATTATTTTATAAAAAAAATGTATTTTTAAGAGTGAAATAAATATGGCTGTAATCGAAAGGAATTTTTACATTCTATTGTCACATTTAATTAAAGTAATTGTGCAGTAGTGTTTTGCAAAATAAAGTTTTGCGACAGCATATTAAACAACCTGTAGACATACTTCGTTATAAATTCCCACTCTCGTGCGAAGAACACATTTTATTGTTTACATATTTTCTAACAACACAGATCAAAAATAAAAAAAATATATATATTTTTTATGAACACTGCAGTCATATATAACATTTGTTTACACGAAAAAAAGAAGAAAATTCGGTACACATTCATTAATGCTACCTGGAAGTTAACATTTGTAGTTGCCAAGCTATTAGCATTAAGCTTCACAACCTGAATATAATAATCGTAACTACTAGTTAATTCCAGTTTTTAAATAACTGGCACCGCCTAAGAAACAGTTTTTCGGCGACTATGTTTCGCCCTCTCAGATGTTAGGTGTATGTGACTAATATGTTAGTCCTTTCCTGGTTACAAGTTCTACTTGATTCCAACTCTAAAACATTGTATTGTATTCTCTGTGGTCACATTCTATTTTACTTTACAAATTATTTATTTATTAAAAACTCTTTGTGCCGTCTTTTTTCCGCATGTTGGTTTTAGAGCAGTAAATAAAAATGTTTTCACATGCCCGGAATAAACACGAAGTTTTCGTTCCTCGTTTTGTGTTAACAGAACAATTTCTCTTCAGAACATAAAATCTTTTACTGCTATTTGTAATGGTACACATTCCCGGGGAACAGGCGCTGCAGACCAGCGTTTGGTGTAAATTATTTACGCCCTTTTTACGCCATCTTGCAAGCAATCCAAGGGCGTTACTCATTCATGTGAAGTGTTCTCCAGTATTCTATTTCCCTGCGCAGAGGATTCATTTTACTTTTTAATGAAACGTTGCAGATATGTAACGGCGGCATTGTTCCGTGGCGATAACATACCGAACCAGTTATGGTTCGGTACAAACTCAGAACCGAGGGTGGATAACTTAACAGTAGCTTTTAGGAACGTTATTTTACGGAGTAACAAATTGGCTTGTTACATGATTTCGTTAAATACAGCACGGAACATTTACAGGATGTCATAACTCTATAACATTACGTGCACTATAACATCACGGCACATGACCAAGTAAAGGTTATTAATATATTTTTGTTGCCATGAATAACGTTATTCACACAACTCTTTATCTAATGGTAACAAAATAACGTTAAGGTGCACATGAAGTCACGGCCCATAACTGAGTGAAATTTACGACTTTATTTGCGTTTCTGTGAATAACGTTATTTACATTACGCTTTATGTCGTGGTAACGTGATAACATTAAAGTGCACTATAACGTCATGCTCACAACCAAGTAAAAGTTATTAGCATATTTGCGTTACTGTGAGTAACGTTATTTCCATAACGCTTTAGCTCGTGGTTCCTTAATAAAGTCATGTTTCATTATAAGGTCATGGTCATAACAGTGTTAATGTTAAGAGTATATTTGCGTTGCTGCGAATAACGTTATAGACATAACGCTATAGATCGTGGTGACATAATGATGTCACTCTGCATGATAAAGTCAAGGTGCATAACTCAGTTAAAGTTGTAACTATTTTTGTGTTTCTGTGAATAATTTTATAAACATAATGACATAACTCCTGGCAAAAATAACGTTGCGCCACACTATAATGTCATAGCTACTTCACTACCATGTAGAGAGCGTGAAAACTATTGCACTTATACTTAAATTTTAATTTATGACTTTAAATTTCATTTCTTGTCTTTGTTGTAGTTCCAAGGTACAAAATCGTTCCATCTTATGTTGGAATTTAGCGAAAAGGGTAATGAAGTTATCCATTTGCATTTACTTTCTTTTTCTGAGTAACAAGAATGTCGCGAAGTTATTTTTTGAACAGGCATTAGCTCTCTTTGTGTCAATTTTCTTATTCATTTACACAACGTATGACAGATGTAATAGAAGCAAGTGTCTAACATAAATATGTTGTTTAACCATTTAATTTTACTCCTATTATGGGGACTCTAAAACAAGATTCACGAATGTGGTCATACTGGGGTAGCTGATGATTAGACATTCTCTGTCGTGGCAGGCATTCTGGCTTTGTGAACTTATTTCGTAATTATTTTGGACTCGAAAATTCTATAAAACATAAATAAAACAGTTATCTCTACACCGAGTTCACAAAATGTTGATAAATTTTAAAAAAACTTTTTTCTTTCCCATTATGGTTCCATTGACCTCTTGAAATTTGTTCTTTATCGTGCAGTCAACGAAAAACAGAAAAATTCCGAAACCCTGTTAAAAGTGTATCTGGAGAATAAACACGTGACCGTTATTAATGTAATTTAAATTAGTAATTACAAAATATTTAGTTGTGATATTTAAATACAGTCATCCAGGATAATGATTAGAAGGCGAAATATTTAAAACAGTATGTCTCGAGACGAATTCTTTGGTTGCATATTAACGTAATTGCTAGTTTTGGAAAGTGGGAGGGAGCTGTGAGTAAAATTTTCGATATGATATCACGTATCGAACTGCAAGTTATACTTTACTAGCGAACTGGCCTGGCTTCGACCGGTAACAATTTAGTTTTTACAGCGATAATTTGAAAGACAAAAATGGTTACTGTAGGTCACCATTAAAATATAAACATATGCTATCGCGGAATTTTCTGTAGACATTTTTGAGAGCTACAATTCTGTAGTACATTAATTTGATGTATCTCTTATGGTTCAGTCAGCGCAGGCCATGCAAGTGCCCTAAAAGTGGTTCGATATTGCTTTACTATCATAAAACCAAATATAAATTAGTTATACACCAAAACCTTCCTCAATAAATTCTGTAAATGATGTTAAAATCCGCATCAAAATCCATAAAGTTGTTTAGAAGTACTAAGCGAATACACAGACAGACGCGGATAAGCGACTATGTTTTATACTATTTGTAGAAGGTATACACGGTGTATATTTGAGACAGAAACAGACAAGGATTTTCGGAGGCGAAATATTACTTAGCTATTGAACACTGCGCCTGAGCCTGAAAAACTGTAGCGAATAACTGAACGTCACTGTACTCCACGCCATCAAAACGGCAGTATGACATTTGTACCTACAATGGTTCCACACGGACAGGCCAGCTGCTACCACTGCATGGCCCACTTGACTGGCGCCATCTAACCATTGTGTATGCACTCGCGCCGGACCTTGAGCTCTGCACTGGTCGCTCTGTATACCACCGGTAAGCATGACGGCACGTACGTTTCTTTACGTAGTCCCTCTACGCGAGATAATTGCATTACTGAATTCTTACATTCCACACAAAACTAAAGTCATTAAGGATGACGTGTTAATTCACTGTGAATGTAAGCTAACATATGATTTCAACATGCTAACTTAATTGCTCCCACGCCCCAGTTCAAATATTATTGGTCTTATTGGTTGGGAAGCAAACTGATTTGTTAACTTTAATTGTATCTGTCTCCAAGTAAAACTAAATTTTTTTTCGAGTGACTTCTTATTCTCTCTAACTATTTATGTTTTATTATAGTATATAATTTAATGAAACTTTTTTATTTAATCGGAATGACATTGCATTGCTCAACCAACAACATATTTCGTTGCACTACATAATACACGAAAGATGAAAGTGACATAGATACCTGCAAATAATGTCTGTATAATATAAGATCAGTGGTGGTCTATCTTGATACAACACAGATCACCACTGAATGCATGAGCGAGGGAGGGCAAGTGGCAGTAGCTCGAGGTAGCCTGCCGGCGAACGGTAACATCCGCCATGTTTCCCAGTTGCAAATTTAGGAAGTGACTCAGTCGGGAATCAACCCCGAGTGCCGTGGTGAGAGTACCCAGGCATAAGCCACACCGTAAAGCGACCCCTAGACTATTCAAGACGGCCATTTTCAATGCCCAAGCGAATTTCAAGTTCGTACTATACGGACTAGGGACTATATTCATTCGAGGGCGAAATATTCTTGTTTCATACTCAGCACTTAATTTGCAAGAACCTGGTAATGTTCATAAAATTAGTAACGGTGTTTTACTTTGTCTGCAACATTAGTCGTAGCAAATCCGTCACAAAACATAACTCATCATTATGGTCAACAAAGAAAATAGTGGCACTACTTTCTAGCTCTTAAAGGAAAAAGGCGAACCTTGCATTTTGCATTTGCAGCAAATGAGAACGAAATTTGTATGCTAACACGTGGTTACTGACTCAGTGTTCAGGAATGTTGATCCGTCACTCCCTTCTCCTCGCTACACGAGCATGGCGCATCAATGAGTACATCACAGAGGACACTCCCGTAGAGAAAACAGGGAGTATATTGGATTGTAAGTGGAACAACAGATGTTACAGTAAAATGACACAATTGCGAATTAAAATTGTGTACGGAATTCAACCTAAAAAAAAAAGAAATTAACATCGTAAAAAAAAGTTGCAGCTCAAGCTCATTCTATTTTTGTGTGTATCAGCTTACATATTTTACAGTGTTTAAGCTAAACACACGTATCACTCATTTAGTACCGAAATTTTAACCGCCAGTACAAAACATTTGTAAGTTCTGTTAAAACAAAAAATTGTTATCTAGAAATATTTGGAGAATGTTTATCCTAAAAGTGACCATAATAAAATGTAACAATTCACTGTCCGAAGAAAACGTGAAAAAATATTTCAGGTAAAAAGTTTATTATGTTAGTGTATGGNAAAATGTAACAATTCACTGTCCGAAGAAAACGTGAAAAAATATTTCAGGTAAAAAGTTTATTATGTTAGTGTATGGAAAAGTTTTATAAGAGGAGATTAGCAATCAAGGATTACACGTAGATATGCCTGGTACTTAAGTTGACGCATATTTTATGAGTTTGTATGTACATCAAGTGAGAAGTACTCGAAGAACTTTGTTGTCAGCACCCCTGCCCCCTCCTCTTCCCACCGTCACTTAGTTTTTCGAGAGACCAAGTTATGCGTAAACAACATTGTGCGCATTTTAAAGTCACATTATCACGGGCACATTGATGAACACATTTTTATCAGCTTCGTAGCATGGATTAAACACTGCAATGTCAGAATAAATTAGATCTTCCAATCTTTTTTCTTGAAACTTTCTGCTTAAAGTAAATCCTTATTCTTTCTTCTCCCTCGCCTAAATATCATTTGTCGAGCTTTATAAATGTTTTTTGATTTCTCCCCTTAGTAACAATATGGGTCAAAACAGGCGAATTAATAACGCGATAAAATACAAAGTCTACAGGAAGAAAGGAAGCTTAAAAAGACGTGGTTGGATTCGTGATGCTTCGGCCAGTACGAAACGAATTTGTCGAACAGTTTAAATTAATAAGCACAATCGCCTTGTTCAACGCAATGATACCACATTTAACAAGTGATGACGTATTCGTGATGCAACGGCGAGAACAAAATACGAAAATCATCACCACGAACAAGCAGGAAAACACCGCTCTATTACATCAGTCTCTACCAAAGCTCCTGTGTTGGGACGGAACAAAACAAATGCGACTTCCACCCGGGTCACCGTTTCACGGCTCCCAGTGACGACGGCCACCTTACATTGCGTGGCAAATCACGGTTAGCAGAGGCATCGACGGCGAATATATTAGCCAGCCCACATCTGCATAGTATCTTTAAAGTGCAATGGAAAGTAATATTTCTGTACGTACTTAAAAGGTTCTGTGCCCAGAGCCACAATTTATGCCAAAGAACAAATATAATAATCAAAATAAACCAAACAAGCTCCAGTAAATTAACGACAAGAAGTTAGGAACTGTGGAAGGAACTAATACAATGTGAGCTAATGAGAGATAAAGGCAACAAACTGGACAAGAAAAATGATGGACAATAATCACAGTGAACACAAATCACGATAATCTTATTCCTTGTCGGTTATTCACGTACTGACTGCAAAAGTACCAAGTTTTAATTACTAGCGCATTTTTTTCACAGAAAACAAGTTATGGTAAGCCATGGTCAAATCTGAGAACACAAGTATGGGTCTTCATTATAGGTGTAATTCATTCTGTTTGAAAACACGAGTCCACCGACATGTTGATTATGTATAACTTTTGAAAGTAAAATCAAATTTTTTATTAAATAAAAAATTTAATTAATAACTTTTATTTATTTCATCTCCGACATGGTCTCACCGATCATATGATTGTATATACATAATTTAAACACCTCGTATCATCACATGTTCCGATAGCTAGGACAGCTGAACATCTGCTCTACTGCCTAAAGGTTGGTGGTTCGGTGCTTTATCCCTCCAAGAGAACGACATATATATGAGTTGTCCTACCATACAAATACGCAGGAGTAAGGGCGAAAGTTTTAACCACTATATAATCACATTACGTATGACAATCGAGGAAGCAATGCCGCCGAACGGACAAGAGAAACAAAGATGGCGGACACCAGTGGCGCACTCTGAGAGCCATAAAGAGAGATGAACGACATCAGCACACTCTATTAGCTGTACACAATGATGTTACTATATAACATGTTATAAAGAAAATTACTTGCAAATTTTTTAAGCAGTTCGCCAGTGTTTAAAATTTGACCTTTAAAATTAAATTTGATGTTGGATTTCCAAGAAATTGCCACATGCCAACTGTGACTTCAATAAATACTTAAACTAGAACAATATTTTGTGCTAAAATAACTTTCTGAAATTTGCAAGACTCAAGATTTTTAGTTGGAATTGTTAAAATTTACTTTCCGGCTCCTTCCACCCACCAGGCGAGATACTCATTCAAGACAAGGATATCCTTTATCTGTAAAGAACACCCCAAACCCCAACAGACGAATGAAGCGAGAACGGAAATACAAACGTGGTTTCACGGTTTCATCAAACGCATACAACAGTCATGAAAACATGCAGAGCAAGCGACAGTTTCTTCTGCTTCGCAAAATATAAATCATTACTCAAACGATTGCAGTCATTTGAATTAAACATGGGCAGGTTAGGCATATACGTTTAAAAAAATCTTAAATTTCGGGATGAGTCCTCTTCATTTCCAGGCTCGCAGTCATTCATGCTAGATGAGTTACAACAACATGCTTGCAATAAATGTAAATAAATTAATAACACATAAATCAACACATTGAGTATTGAAAATATCCTAAGAATATCAGCAATCTCTTATGAATGAATCAAACAAGGTAAAAGGCCGTATTTCATAATTTGTTTGTTTTTTTAACTAATTTTTGGCTATTTTTATGATGAATCCCGCGTGCGAACGAGGTATACAGAACATGCCAATGAGTATAATTCAGAGGTCTCTCTTCCCCAGAAATAAAGTACTACGTCATTTCACAATTTATGCAATCTTACAACAATATTTTACGATTACATTTTTTTTATATCATGTTGATTTGTTTGTCTGTTATACCAGCCAAGCCGTGCATAAAAACGCTAATTACTCACAGGCTAGATCATCTGTGCTGCAAAGCAAGCACATTGTCCAGTGCAGAAACTGTAAGGTGTCGGCCGTACTCACTATTTAGTCAAAGTACAAAATATGTGTTGAAAACAAGGTTGGATAAACTGGTCTGCGCTATTAACAAAAAAACAAAGAAGACAATCCACTCACGAAAAGTGGATCCAAAAAGCGAATCCACGCCATAAAAAGTGGCGATATTTGCAGAAGGGTGGAAATTAATAGCTCACAGCATGGCAACTTTTTTTTAAAGGGTTTTCATGCACATTCCAATACTCGCCCAAGGGTTGAAATGCATGATTGCAATGAATGATATACATATATCAGCTACACATACATTGTCTAGTGTCAAGAAGGCATACCTACACTTTGTGCACCAAGGTGCAGTAAGGTTACACTGCTTTATAAGATTTTTGCTAAGTTGACTAAGCTTTGTTTTCGTTCGTAATTAACAGTAATAATTGTTGTAAACTTTCGCTTTATTCTGACAGAACATTTTATAATAGAAAAAAAAATTAAATTGGTTGACATTGAAGTTCTGTTACAGGTGTAAATAATGCAGTTACCTTGGTATAAATGAACTAATGTTACTTTGAGATTTCTTTGAGATATCACGCATGCTATAAATATATATTTAAAAGCCCCCCGACATCGTTAAAAATGGGGTTTTTTTTTTTCAAATGGCTCTATCTTTAAACCTAATGTATTGTTACGAGAAAAACCACGACAGAAAACGCCACTGAATTCTGCTTCACTCTATATTGGAATCGGTGGAAAATNATATTGTTACGAGAAAAACCACGACAGAAAACGCCACTGAATTCTGCTTCACTCTATATTGGAATCGGTGGAAAATCCAGGATTTTCGCATGTGAAAATCGTGCCGGACGATGCCGCCGGTCGGCGGGTTTTCTTGGGGATCTCCCTTTCTCCCCTGCCCTTTCATTCCGGTGTTGCTCCATGCTCACCTCAATCACCTTCGTCGGCTCTCAAGACCTCGCTGTTAAGAGCCGCTCAAATTTTTTTAGTCGCGGATTTGCGGTGAAATTCAATTACTCGAATCAGTGAAAATGGCTCCACTTAGAATCGGTGGGAAACTACACGTTGTTTCAGTGAAAAAATTTCACTGATTGAATAAGTGACAGCCAAATGCGTGCGGCGAGTTAAGCAATGTTTTATTATTGAATTTAGCTAAATAATTACGGAAAATAAACATATTTCGGATAGTCACTGCTATTGTGCAATTTAACGTAATTTTACAAGAGTAAAAAAAAAACTGCTGCGTTTACGATTTGAACTAAGCATCTCGCTTCGATAACGTTACCTTGCTAATCAAGCCAGCACGCTAACTTTGCCTTTAATAGGGAAAATATAAGTATTACATGTATTTATACAAACATGTAGCTTTAAATGGCTTGTTCTATCTTGTCGTGTTTAATTGGCAACATTGCGATTATTAAAACGAATTGTACGCATGAATGCAATCACTTCACATTCAATGCAGTTAAAATGTTCAAACCGAGCGATATGATGATGACGTAAAAACGAAATGGAAGACAGAATGTTCTAGTTGCCGTGTAAACTGGTANTTCAAACCGAGCGATATGATGATGACGTAAAAACGAAATGGAAGACAGAATGTTCTAGTTGCCGTGTAAACTGGTAGACCTATTACAAAAGACAATATTCACATATTATTTTTATGGGTTTTATTAGTTTATGGGTTTTATTAGTTTATGGGTTTTATTAGTTTATGGGTTATTTCATTTGATTCACATTGTTTAACTGATACATCAGTCAGAAAACAAATAAGATAAAAACAGCGAATAAAATGGTTTATCAATCAGCGGATAATATCGCTGAATCAATAAGTAAAGGAAAACTGGGAATTTTTTTTCACTACTTAATCATGTTTGAAGTGACTGATGAATAAGTCAGGTACTCTTAACTGATTTAAACCGTATAATTCTCACTGATTGAGATTTAGGGTGTACAGACATTCGACCAATAACATTATATGGTCACTGCACTGTAGGTACGCGCAGAACTACGAGAACACCGCACGCCAGTTCAGAGCCATCTGCGTAGCGGCGATAACGCACTTGATGTGTGTGGCATTGTCACCCTTATCGCCCCCCCCCCCCTCATTTCTGA
>NQII01006600.1:23956-39179 GCA_002778355.1 Clitarchus hookeri | reverse complement strand
ATTCATGATTCCCGTTTCATACAGTCTTTTCAGGTAATATAAATGGGAAAATGCAGCTGAAAGATGTATTTAGTGATTTGTTCTGAGTCAAAAAAAGAAAAGATGTAGTCTCGTTGACAGCACAATGGATGCTGCTATGTACCATTCTCACATTTTTTTTAGAATTGGCCATGTTCCACTTTAAAAATATTAAATTTTACATTTAAAAATGATGAATGATGAATGATGATGATGATGATGATAGTAATAATAATAACCTATAACCGTGTCTCTCTTTTCCACAAACTGTGAAACCTATTTGAACCAGGATACGCAAAGAAGAGTAGTATTAGTTTAATCAGTATAATTTTGTAAGTTACCATTCATGACTGTTGAAGGACATAAGAGAAATGCATTTTAGACCAACCGTAACGAATGTGTCAATAAGAACAAAAAAGGTTTCCTTCCACTTCTATTTCCTGCTGCTCTCCATGTCATTTCTGGAATGAAAAATTGGGAAGTAATATTATATTTTTTATAAGAAGGATAAAAAATGGAAAGAATAAAAACATTTTTGCTACCCCCCTTTTACTCCTGCAGAGTAATATAGGTTTATGGTTTCCATCTGTGAGATTACTGTAGACGTTTCGAAAGAAAAGAGGAACTCTTCTTTTTGCCTCTGTTGAGGGAGCAAGCGGGTTGCTTCATGGGAGGTGGGGGGAGCGGGTTGGATATATGTGAGGAACAACCTTTCTACGTCTGTCTTTATTCGTCTGTATTTGAAGAGAANATGGGGGGAGCGGGTTGGATATATGTGAGGAACAACCTTTCTACGTCTGTCTTTATTCGTCTGTATTTGAAGAGAAGTAGTTTCTCGCTCTAAAAGCTGTTGTGTTGCGCGAAACACACAATTTCAGAAAGAGACGGAGGGAGACAGACAAAAAAAGAGACAAGGAAGGAGAGCAGACGAAGAAAGAGGACGGAGGGTGGGATTTGATGAAGAGGAAAGGGGGCAGAGAATTATGGACACGTTTCTCACCTGAAACTCTTTCAGATACTTTACGTTGTTCGCCTCCCGAGCGAAAGAATTTGTCTCGACGTTCGTTACATTAGGATACCAGAAACCTAGAAATATTACCCATTTACGAAAATTACCACGTTGTGATTGATAAAAAATTTTCCTTGGCCTCACGTAAACCCGTGGTTAGGCCGCGATTACGAATAATTAACGTTGCAAGTAACACGCATCACGCTACACTCGTAAAATGCGGTCCTTTGGAGTGGTATTTTAAGATCCTTTACGTAAGCACGTAACACATTGTGTACTGCATACAATGTCGAGGATAAGTATCGTTGCTTTTCAGATTGAAAACTGCGAACATTGATGCAATACGGGCATAGTTGTGTCTTAAATTGACGTGGCTAGAACAGTTTGCTAAAGTACGGCGTTCATGATTTATAAAATCTTTGAAAACATGTAGGAGAGAGAGCCCTAACCTCCAGAACGAAATGTCTCTGGGAGATGTGGACAAAACGTATGCGATAAACTTTGATCTGCTCAGAAAATTTAATTGTGTTTCATGAAGCAGGCATACCTACTGAAAATTGCAAACTTAGTGGTAAACATTCTACGTTCATACAAGCATTTTTGCACCTCTGGGAAACACAATTAATAAACTGTGGCAAAGTACAACTCCCTAAATATTTACGAATTAAAGACAAAAAATAATCATAGNGTAGAAGGTTATATAGCATATGCCCATTTGAATTATAAAATTTAAAGCATTTCCGCCATTGCTATTAAATTCCTAATATTCATGATTCCCGTTTCATACAGTCTTTTCAGGTAATATAAATGGGAAAATGCAGCTGAAAGATGTATTTAGTGATTTGTTCTGAGTCAAAAAAAGAAAAGATGTAGTCTCGTTGACAGCACAATGGATGCTGCTATGTACCATTCTCACATTTTTTTTAGAATTGGCCATGTTCCACTTTAAAAATATTAAATTTTACATTTAAAAATGATGAATGATGAATGATGATGATGATGATGATAGTAATAATAATAACCTATAACCGTGTCTCTCTTTTCCACAAACTGTGAAACCTATTTGAACCAGGATACGCAAAGAAGAGTAGTATTAGTTTAATCAGTATAATTTTGTAAGTTACCATTCATGACTGTTGAAGGACATAAGAGAAATGCATTTTAGACCAACCGTAACGAATGTGTCAATAAGAACAAAAAAGGTTTCCTTCCACTTCTATTTCCTGCTGCTCTCCATGTCATTTCTGGAATGAAAAATTGGGAAGTAATATTATATTTTTTATAAGAAGGATAAAAAATGGAAAGAATAAAAACATTTTTGCTACCCCCCTTTTACTCCTGCAGAGTAATATAGGTTTATGGTTTCCATCTGTGAGATTACTGTAGACGTTTCGAAAGAAAAGAGGAACTCTTCTTTTTGCCTCTGTTGAGGGAGCAAGCGGGTTGCTTCATGGGAGATGGGGGGAGCGGGTTGGATATATGTGAGGAACAACCTTTCTACGTCTGTCTTTATTCGTCTCTATTTGAAGAGAAGTAGTTTCTCGCTCTAAAAGCTGTTGTGTTGCGCGAAACACACAATTTCAGAAAGAGACGGAGGGAGACAGACAAAAAAAGAGACAAGGAAGGAGAGCAGACGAAGAAAGAGGACGGAGGGTGGGATTTGATGAAGAGGAAAGGGGGCAGAGAATTATGGACACGTTTCTCACCTGAAACTCTTTCAGATACTTTACGTTGTTCGCCTCCCGAGCGAAAGAATTTGTCTCGACGTTCGTTACATTAGGATACCAGAAACCTAGAAATATTACCCATTTACGAAAATTACCACGTTGTGATTGATAAAAAATTTTCCTTGGCCTCACGTAAACCCGTGGTTAGGCCGCGATTACGAATAATTAACGTTGCAAGTAACACACATCACGCTACACTCGTAAAATGCGGTCCTTTGGAGTGGTA
Organism: Clitarchus hookeri; assembly: GCA_002778355.1. Classification (NCBI taxonomy): domain Eukaryota; kingdom Metazoa; phylum Arthropoda; class Insecta; order Phasmatodea; family Phasmatidae; genus Clitarchus; species Clitarchus hookeri. The sequence goes on along the minus strand of NQII01006600.1, from coordinate 36,199 downwards.
TTTTAAGATCCTTTACGTAAGCACGTAACACATTGTGTACTGCATACAATGTCGAGGATAAGTATCGTTGCTTTTCAGATTGAAAACTGCGAACATTGATGCAATACGGGCATAGTTGTGTCTTAAATTGACGTGGCTAGAACAGTTTGCTAAAGTATGGCGTTCGTGATTTATAAAATCTTTGAAAACATGTAGGAGAGAGAGCCCTAACCTCCAGAACGAAATGTCTCTGGGAGATGTGGACAAAACGTATGCGATAAACTTTGATCTGCTCAGAAAATTAAATTGTGTTTCATGAAGCAGGCATACCTACTGAAAATTGCAAACTTAGTGGTAAACATTCTACGTTCATACAAGCATTTTTGCACCTCTGAGAAACACAATTAATAAACTGTGGCAAAGTACAACTCCCTAAATATTTACGAATTAAAGACAAAAAATAATCATAGCCAAACTTTCTGGGAGAAAATTATACAGTATGATTCTAAAATCATGGGACAAACCTTNCATTGAGGGGTGGTAGAGCTCACTAAAACAAACAATTATTGTATAGGAATATATGGGCGGGAGTGACGCGTTGAGGCACAAACACATAAATAACACATGAAATGCAACACAGTGTTAATTTACAACGTCGCCGCTAAATGCCTTTTTACAGCAATGTTTATAATAATTGTTCAAAATTGCTACCACCGACAGTAATGCAAGCTTGGTAGCGTCGGTGGAGTGATTGGCGAACAGATTCAAATACGCCGGGTATTTCACGCAAGACACCATTGTCAGCCAATCACGCCATATGTAGAGGTCACCAAGCATGCGTGACTGTTGGTGGATGCATTTCCAGCAACTGTTTTAACATTTTCTGCACGGAATCACTGGTTACGTATGCTGCTAATGAACATTTTATGTTTCCGTTACTGTGTTATGTTTTTGTGATTGTGCCTAAACGCATCACTTCCACTCATATATTCCTATACATTAATTGTTTTTTTAGTGAGCTCTACCACCCCTCAATGTTTGTCCCATGATTTTAGAATCACCTTGTATATATGTANGCCACTGAAACCATTGTTCGATGGAAGTGATCCCGATTCCAGCCATTTTCTTCAACACATCCTTGAATACAATAACATTAATAATTAGAAACGTGAGTAGACGATATCGCGAAAGCAAAAACAAGCCCTCGAAAATGAAAGATAACACAAAATAATCGCTCTACTGATTGACCAGGGAGATCACGTGGTGTAGAGTCACGTATCACGTATCACGCAAAAGCCGTACATTGACACGCTCTTCCTTCAAGTAAACGTTGCGTGAAATGATCGTGATAGGTCCCCTTGAAACATACTAGTCAAGGTGTAACCAAATTAACGTGGACGTGTTACGCGTTATATGTTACGTGAAACGGGAAGAAATAGTAATCCCGGCATTGCGTGCATTTAATGTTTAAAAAATTAATTTTCTTCTAAAGTTTTTTGGATCTGCAACGACGAATTCAACTCGTCTCGTGTGTTAAGTATATAACAGTGAGTTGCGATAACCCTCCAGGAGATCAGGAATGACGCATAAGACTTAATGGCATTGGCTGGTAGGAATTATTTTGCCTGTTTATAGTCACAAAAATAGGTAGCGCTACAGGAAAATCAGACTCACGCATCCAATTAATCGACGTCTCAGCCCTCAAGGCACTACATTAGCTTTCAACGTTTTCGCTGGGAATACGCGCTTCTCTTACAGAAATTATAAATGTACCTGTAATATCCATTTATTCAGAAATTCATGCACAAAGAGACATTTCTATAGCAGTAGGATAGAAATGATGAGTCAGGCGCAACGGCACCCGGCATAGGCGGCAGGCTGCAGCCAGCCGCCATGTTGTGACGTCACCCAACCTACATCTCGGATGTAGGTGACCTTGACCTTGACCCCGTGCACATGACCTTAAAACCAAAAAAATCAAAAAATTTCAAAAATTATAAAAGTCTTTAAAAAAATTAATAAAAAAACCCCAAAATTTCCTGTAATTTTTTTAATTTCTAACAAAATTATTATAAATTAAATTCAAGATTTATTTTAAAAAACCCTACCTTTATGGAGGTCCTTCCACCACCTTCGCCAATTTTTTTATTGGTTATTTAATCGGTAAATTACTCGTGTTCGCTAATTAGTTGGCAGGGCTCCACCCTTCCAGCCTCCTTCATCAACATACTACCTCTACTGACAATTAATTTTAGTATCGCCTACTAGAGCGCACAAAATTTATTCCGTAAAGTATGACATGAGTAAACACATATACAATGGTACATTAATTGCAACATTCGGTGTTCACTGCTCCATGCCCGCATCGTCGATCCAGAAATTGTAACGTACTGGAAAACCCAACCTCTTGACAAACGACCGTCCATTATGTCATTTCAGCACCTTATCGACCAGATACACAACTGGAAACTTTATAGGCAGGATCGCCTCTGCGTAGAAACCACCATGGTTGGGAAAATTATTCAGACCCTCTAGAAAGTAGGTCCTCGGAGTCTAGTTGCGTATACGTCNTAGAAACCACCATGGTTGGGAAAATTATTCAGACCCTCTAGAAAGTAGGTCCTCGGAGTCTAGTTGCGTATACGTCATAAATGAAAGAGTTCGGGGCTCCAATTCACTATAAATCCTTCCTCGAAGATGCCTTTCTGTTTGGAGATGCACACCATGTCTCCTTGGCTTTAGGCTTCCATGGGTCCCTCTTCTTCGGAATAGCATGCACAGCTCGTAGCATGGAGTCGTTCTTGACGTCTTCAGGCTTCATGCGTATGGTCGAGCACACCGTAGAGTTATATTCGCTTACGAGTTTTGGGAGTATATCCAACCCCTTGTAGTTGCCATTCGCAGCGAAATGACTCCACATCTTGCCCTTCAGAATCCTGTTGAACCTCTCGACGATAGAATCTTTGAGATTGCTATATGTGGAATAATGATTTATGATATGTTTCTTCATCAGTGACTTGAACTTTGCATTGTAGAGTTTCTTGTCCTGGTCAGNCGATAGAATCTTTGAGATTGCTATATGTGGAATAATGATTTATGATATGTTTCTTCATCAGTGACTTGAACTTTGCATTGTAGAGTTTCTTGTCCTGGTCAGTTTGTAGATTAGTCGGGATGCGTACTTCATCCAACACATCAGTCATGGCCCCGGTGACATCGTGGGCATTCTTCAACTTGACAGGCCTGGCCCAGGCGAATTTGCCATATGCGTAGAATATGGTTAACATGTATTTGTAGCCCTTCTTGACCCGAGCATATGGTATCTTCTCCATGAGGTCAGCTTGCAACACGTCGTTCATCCCACATACCAAGACCTTGCGGCGACGGTAGTTGCGTCTTGCAGATGTGTGCAGTTCATTGGCGATTCCCAATCGACTCATCGTATGTAGCCTCCCTCCTTCAGTTCTTCGATGATTGAAATCATCTCGTTAGTGTGAGAGTAATTTCCAATCCTCTGTGAAGCGAGCAGTAGTCGTAGTCTATCGAACTTCTCGTTCGGGTCGTCCCAGAATACGTAGCTGGTGTTCTTGTCGTCGTATATCTTCTTCAGACCTTCGCCGCTTTTCAGTGCTAGGCCACTGAAGAGGTCTGCAAAAATGTCGATGTTTTCGTGATCTTCATCCTTATAAACACCTGTCTCTAGATTGTTATCTTGGTAAAGCGCATGAGTGAGTTCGAGCGATGTCTTGTATTCCAGCAGGTTGGATTTTCTAAACTCTCTTGCCTCCTTGCGAAATAGAAGTTCGTAAGGCCTGGGGGTTCCATGTGTCTTGTAATCACCTACTTGGATAATCCCACCAGGTAGAAACTCTATTTCATTAGCACCTAGGAACAATTTATTATTATGCCTGTATATGCCATTATTGCGAAATGTTTACGATCGTAGGTAGCGACGAACAAGGGCAGTGGGTTTGATGACTCTCTTCTGTACCTTTTTCTTGTGTGGCAAATCTGCATTTGATCCATCGTCCCGACCTGTTTGTCCATCATCATTTTTCTGCTTATTCGTAGGCTCAGCAGTATCGTCGATTTCGGTCTTAACGACTATGGGTGCTCCATCGCTCTCCCTGAGCACTTCGAGACGGCTAGTAACAGGCTTAAAAATGTCTTCATTTATAAGACCGCGCGAAATTTCAGTCCTCTTGGCGAGTAAGTGCTTAGAGCGAACAGATTGAATCGTCCGAATCAGGTCACTAGCAATGTCCTACATCGCACTGAATAAAAATTGTTACTGTTGCTTTCTTTTATAGGTTTAGTTTTGGCTCTCCACCAAAATACTTTCGAGCTTGCCCAGGTGTTCGCTGCAGGCATCCAACATGTCCGTACTATGGTTCTAAATATCAGTTTTCGTGGTGCAATGGGAAATCGAGGTAGCGAATGTGTGATATATGGAATCTTTCAGCACTTTCAGATCCTCTTCATTTTGCGCAGATGCCACATTCAATCTGTCTGCGATTTGCCTTTTTTAACACTCGTCATGTGCTCGCCCATGGCCATCATACCGCGGACGATCTCGGTCTTCACACACCCCATATTCGTCCCGAGTTCGGACAGACAGTTGCGGAAGAATGTTATTTGTTTGGTCAACATACTGCGCAGTTCCGAGATGATGGCATTACCAGTTTCGAGGACAAAATTATTAGTAGCAGCATCCACGGATCGATCGGCTTCGTCAAAATTTCGAATTATTCTTCTACCAGGATCGCAGGTTCCATCGTTTCTTGGTATGAGACAACCACCACCTTCGTCTTTGTTGCGACATTAGTGCCGCCGCATTAAGTTTATCAGTGCCATCTAACTATGTGCAGTGGTGTAATCTTTTCTCGCCTCCGATCTCCTCCTCTTTCCTCCCGGTTCTCCCTCCCTGAGTTCCGCTTTCCCCTTCATGCATCATCATTTTTTATTTTTCGTGGTAGTTTATTTAAAGCTGTGTAGTGCCTCGCTCTGTCTACTTTATGCCNCATGCATCATCATTTTTTATTTTTCGTGGTAGTTTATTTAAAGCTGTGTAGTGCCTCGCTCTGTCTACTTTATGCCGTTCAAGAATTTGCTACATTACACCACTACCCTACACCTGCAAGATCTTCGTTTGTTCCTGATGGTTTAGTTGTACTTCACCTCGTTCAGCTGAGGTCAAACACAACTACCTTGTTTTCGAGCTAATCGTTCTATTAGTCACACTGCAGAGCGGTGGGGCACTTAATAAACTGTAAGCTGTGGGAATATATAAGCTTGTGGTAAAGTTTTTAAATGTTTAGTAATTTGTGTGNGGGCACTTAATAAACTGTAAGCTGTGGGAATATATAAGCTTGTGGTAAAGTTTTTAAATGTTTAGTAATTTGTGTGGCAAGTGGCGTTGTACCTTGAGTGTGCAGTAGTGCCAGTCCATTTAAAAGTTTTGGTTTTGGCTGCCCTTCCAAATCATGTTTCGGTTTAACTATGGTGTCACGATACTGTGTGTCCTTTTTTTTAACGTGTCGTGTTCGTCTTTGATCGCCACGAAAGTTTAAATACTGTTAGTTATTTCACTGTTTCCACTACTTCATCATTAGGGTGTTAATCTTTTAAATTGTCTGTTGTTCGTTTTGTAAAGTTTTTAACGGCCAGAGAATTTACGTGTCCCAAACGACTGCCTCCTACCGTAACTGGTTTAATTGTTTTTAATATTATATTGTTGTTAATGGAGGCTTTGATGAGCAATTCTTGCTGCCCTCCTTTCTGTGACATTTTAAATTCAAATGGTTGCTGTGAATAATTTTAAGTCAAGAAGTCATTAAAGGATAGTAATATTTGAGCTGTTGTATTGGCGAAATAAATTTTGGATCATTGAAAATTAAATTCTTCTTGTATTATAGCCGAGATGCATTTTATATGTATTGTAGATTGTTTCTTTGTTTCTCCGACACTGGTGATATGTTTGAAATTAATTGTATCAATTACATTAATTATTAATGATTTGTTACTAATTGTGATTACTTTTTATCAATACCTAAATTTTATATAGGCTTAATTTTTTNATTAATTATTAATGATTTGTTACTAATTGTGATTACTTTTTATCAATACCTAAATTTTATATAGGCTTAATTTTTTTGAATTTTTATGAATTTTTTGACATTCAGTTTTTGTATCCTTTTTTAAAATAAAAAGTTTTCATACTAGTCTATAATTATTTTCGAACTTGTCAAGAAGCTTGAGGAACTTTTGCTCGATTTTCGATATGCTGTAACTCATTCTCGACGTTCGACCATGAACTCATCGAATCCCTGTTGTTACCTCCCATTATATAAGGGCCAGTCGTTCAGAGTCATCAACAATCCGTATCTAACTTTCCAGCACAAAGCCCACAGACACTTTAAATCTGATAGCATCATGTCTGTATTTACATGATCTTCGTAAACATGATGCAAATTCATATCCTCCATGCGAAACAACACCAACATGTTTGCACAGTCACGGAGCAGCTGTTTGGGTATGCGCGAATAAGTCTGACCGAGGTACACACAGTTCAGCTTAGTGGGCCATCNATTAATTATTAATGATTTGTTACTAATTGTGATTACTTTTTATCAATACCTAAATTTTATATAGGCTTAATTTTTTGAATTTTTATGAATTTCTTGACATTCAGTTTTTGTATCCTTTTTTAAAATAAAAAGTTTTCATACTAGTCTGTAATTATTTTCGAACTTGTCAAGAAGCTTGAGGAACTTTTGCTCGATTTTCGATATGCTGTAACTCATTCTCGACGTTCGACCATGAACTCATCGAATCCCTGTTGTTACCTCCCATTATATAAGGGCAAGTCGTTCAGAGTCATCAACAATCCGTATCTAACTTTCCAGAACAAAGCCCACAGACACTTTAAATCTGATAGCATCATGTCTGTATTTACATGATCTTTGTAAACATGATGCAAATTCATATCCTCAATGCAAAACAACACCAACATGTTTACATAGTCACGGAGCAGCTGTTTGGGTATGCGCGAATAAGTCTGACCGAGGTACACACAGTTCAGCTTAGTGGGCCATCNTAGTCACGGAGCAGCTGTTTGGGTATGCGCGAATAAGTCTGACCGAGGTACACACAGTTCAGCTTAGTGGGCCATCCCATGTTAAAGTACTCCTGGATGCACTTTTGCTTCTCGCAGGCAATGCCATCAAAGACAAGCATCGAGTTTGAAAGAGCTTCACTCGGTGGCACGACTGTTTCATTTTTCGCTGCAAGGGAAATAACCCACACCATATACAGCTCGCATACTCGTGCCGATCATTGGTATTAAGGTTACTGGAGCGATTTTGAATATAGGTACACATTCTCGAAGCGAAGGCCATTCTCTTCTTCTATCAGGCTCAATAGGCTGTATGTTTTCCCGCAATTTGATGGTCCCACGATGATGCAGTGTACTGTATTCGGAAATAGGCTTCCGTGGTGATTCATGGGAGATAGCTTCTTCTTTAGGATTAATGCACATGCGTAGAGTAACACATTGCTTGATAATATGTATCTTACCACTACTATCTTGCAATGTGTATGGTGCTAACTGCGTTGCTAACTGTGGTGCCAACTGTGGTGTGTGTGGTGCTAAATGCGGTGTGTGCAAAGCGTGAGGTGCTAACAGCAGTGCTAAATGTGGTGTGTGCAGTACATGCAGTCCCAACTGTGGTGCTAACTGCAGTGCATGCAGTACTAACTGTGGTGCATGTGGTGATAACTGTGCTGCATGCGGGGCTAACTACAGTGCTGATACTTGCAGATAAATACTGCTACATGTTTTAGAATGTCTCTTCAAAAAATCAATCTGTGTAAACTGCCTCTGGCAGAGTTTGCACTGAAATGCCATATTTGAACTGTTAACTCTGCAAGTCATTATTTAATGCGGATGCATGCTGTGCAAAGCTGTTAATGCATTACCACAAAAGCGATAAAGAAGATGCATCATTAGCACTTTACATCCGTACTGTTCCAAGTCTGGAATGAAACTGAAACAAAATATTATAATGGAGCATATTTATACTTTTCACGCTCAGTTCAGCGATATCTTGATGAGGTAAGACTTTAGCTGGAAGCGGGATCATCGATACACTGAACAACAATCTGCAATTCTTGCAGCACATTCCGGATACAAGTTCTGCGGGCTGGGAACGAAGATAGCTTAAAGGCTGTCATGTGGTGACACAAGAATCAATGCACTGGGTGAGGTGTGTAAGCAGCACGACATCGCTTACTCCCTAAACAAGGATCTGTAAACCCGACATAAGGCAGGCAAGATATTTCCACAGGAGGCCGATGAATTAATAAAATCATCAGACACTGGACTCAGAGAACAAATTGTCGCGTGGGGCGTATCCAATGTGATGAAGGCCAATTTGAAGATAGGAATGGGTGATAAGAGCAAGATAAATGGACAAGTGAAACTAAAGGGAGTGACAAAGGGAAGAAAAGCATGCAAGACCCCAAAAACATCTNGAGCAAGATAAATGGACAAGTGAAACTAAAGGGAGTGACAAAGGGAAGAAAAGCATGCAAGACCCCAAAAACATCTCTCGGCGAATTTTTTAAATTGCTTTTGCCTGAACTTGAGGCCGTCGGGGGCCTAGTCAGAGCCACGAGTGGCATCGTGAGAACCATCAACTTAGCATCGAACGATCAGAAGCACTTGTCCGAGACTCAAAGACACAATGCAAATATGGAAACTGTCGCCATGGTCAAAAAATGGCCAAAGCCTCTTCCTAAGGCCAGATCCAGTAGGAGGTGGAAGTATACAAAAACGATGTAGCAGGGAGATGCAATATTGAAATCTCTACCTAAACGACAGTTCACTAACGAGGATTTGGAACTGTGTGCACACGAATTGCAAATACCTAAATTAAGAGGGGTTTTTATGAGAGACGAATTGCGACAGAAACCAAAATGTAATGAGTGCACTAAAAATTAATCTGAACATGGCAGCCAGGCCCGGTATGCAAGGGGTGGTTTACATAAAACAAGGCATACATGCTGACTATTATGACGGTTTTGCGAATTCGCATCTTCCACCCGAACTGCGATAGTACCTGAAAGTAACGAAGCTGACATACAACTACAAGAAGGAGCATATGCCATACGCGTGGAACTGTGGACATTTGTGTCTTCATTTCCTGGTTCTTTCGTACAAGTAATTATATAAAATGGCTGTACATCGAAGGGAAACCATTAGTCATGTCGATAATGCTAACCTTGATGGGGCGTAGCTCCAAGCTGCGTGGTAAACTTTCTGCCGCTAGACCTCGAGGGGAATGGTGCATAGGCATTTTCGATTTTTAAACCTACAATGCGATACCGAACATCGATCAAATAAACTGGAAGATGTACCTCGTAAAAAGTGGTAACGTCTTCCAGGAGGTAAAATTGCCCGGAGGCTCTTATGAATTATACGATATTGCAAGGCACATTGAAAATTCCCTGTTCCCCTACACATAATTCCAGTTACATGGGTTTCCCAATACTCTGAAGAGTGCCATCAGATGCAGCGAAGATATCGACTTTACGAAACCAGATACTATTGGACCGATGATGGGATTCAAGCCACACATATACGAAGCTGGCAAAACACACTAGTCGTCGTGGCCAGTAAACATTTTGCCAGTTAATGTGATACAAATAAACTGCAATGGTAGTAACAGTCATCGGCCAGCACGGAGACTTGGTGAACCTTCGAAACGAATAAATCACCCAATGCCTGCATTTGAGAAGATAGGAATAAGATTTACGATGACCAGAAGAAATATAACAAAGTCCCACGCAAAACCTGCACTCATTACATCGCAGGTCTCCAAGGAGTTAACACATGCTGGCGATATTTTCCTCTGTAGTCTCGGTTCCAAAGCCAATTGCCATGGAAGATTACCTAAACATCGAAGAGTCGGTCGTTTTAGAATACAGTGTAACGAAGGTGAAACTTCATTCCGACAAGTTTTTCCTGATCGGACCATGCACACTACCATCAAAAGTTCGGATTGCAGTCCAACACCAAGATATCTGCTATCTTTCTTGCCAGTATTTCTTGAGATTTATGGAGACTCTGACGAAAGAATATGTATGCAACCCGACATCGACGAAAATAATGAGCAATGGAATTCTCCGCCAGATCGATCGCATCACGTATTTTCTCAATGGTGTCGAGGTGGACCAGTCGTGTGATGTGAGCATAACATCATCCATCGAAAATTACCTTTCTCTCATGCTGTATGAGCTATCTGCGGCCAAGATGGTAGGTTGGGGAATCAAAGATGACTACAGTTTTCCTATATACTCTTGAGGCATGTCCGAAGTGTGCATCCCACTCTCCATGCTATTGGCATTTTCCGAAGACTACAAACGAAATATCTTTAATTCTAAGCAGGAAGTGGTGCTGCTTCAAGCTCATATACATGCAAACACCATCGAGGGTAAGGGAGGAAACCTGGAGACAGTGGAACTGAAATTAGAGTCTATCGAATGGATGCTGCCTCGTGTGTATTTGATCTCTGCAGAATGCATAAAAATGTCGAAGAATGTGAAAGATGGTAAAAACATCGATGTGGCTTTCAGGTCGTGGAGCATCGAGACACACCCCAGACTGCCAACAAGTCAGCGCATTAACTGGACGATGAAGTCCAGCATTGCTTCTGAGAAACCCATGTACATCATCTTTGGGCTACAGACCGGAAGACAGCACAATGTGAGAGTGAGTTGTTCGCATTTCGACACATGTCAAGTAGAAAATGAGAAAATATTTTTGAATAGTGAAAGCTATCCGTATGTTGACATGAACATGAACTTTAAAAATGGGTAGTGCCTGTCGGCATACCAGATGTATGCTGAATTTCAAAATGCATATTATGGATGCCTCCAATCCACGATACTGAGCCATGATACTTTCAAAAGTTTGGCTCTGCTCATGGTATTTGAAGGAAGTAAACAGGACGAGCATATTACCTACAATGTGATCGACTGCAGGATTGAATTCATTACACATGGAAATATCCCTTCCATCATGTACACCTTTTGCCTGATACTTCACGACCGGCTTGTATCGTACAATTGCCAAGACAAGACCGTCACAACACTGTAGAGGCGAGGGTATAAATTCGATGGGCCATAAGCAATATCGGTTTTGTCAGCTTCGAGCATCTTCAGCTTCACGATGTAATGTAATCTGCAAGGTTCCCAGAGTCAAAATGGCTTAGTGCTCTAGGAGATCGCAGTCTCCTACATATACGATATCAAAACACGCACTCTCTCCTTCCGCCCCACTTATTCTTGGAAACTGTTGGACGAGAAGAGCAAGAAAACAAACGCCTGGCTAACCAAGTACTTCCACAGACGAGTGGGACGAATGCAATATTCCATACCATCAGGGTGGGAACCATGCTGTGAGTCTTGGTGATGCAGTACCTGAAGATCCCAAGTTACATAGCAGGACCTGAGCAGAAAAAGTGGCTTAGCGAATTGTGCAAATTTGAAGAGGAAATTATTAACATGGAGGCCAAGTATGAATGTCCTTCGCTTACCAAGCAGACGAAACTTTACGGCTATTCTCATCGTCATGTCTGTGACACCTCAGAACCTTACTGGGCCTGCACACTGAAGAACATGCAGTTTATGCACAAATTGTGTGCCTCGCACTTTGACCAGGAATTGGCTGCCTACTACTAGTCACGAAGTCACCCGATCTTCTCAAAATGTGTGAGAATTTAGTTTTTCGTATGGTGGCACACCTGATCGACATCCATATTATATATATATATATATATATATATATATATATATATATGTATATAAACACACNACGACTAGTCACGAAGTCACCCGATCTTCTCTAAATGTGCGAGAATTTAGTTTTTCGTATGGTGGCACGCCTGATCGACATCCGTGTAATATAGAAGTGGGAAAAATCGACGAGCTCGTTTTGTCGACACCTAGAGGTCTGATCGTCTCTATGACTCCATTCTGTCCTAAGAAAATTTATGCAAGAACGAAGCCAGACTATGGTAGCATGGAGTATAGTTTCATCGCACAAGATGGATATCTGCGCACCTACACCGAGATCTGCGATGGTAGCAGCATGCAGCACTGGCAATTCGCACATTTTCGAATTGTTTATGAATCAATGCAGTTTCAATTGGGTTGTCCGGGAGCATTGGCGTGCATCGTGTTCCACGTGACACCGCAGACGCA
>NQII01006600.1:10572-23812 GCA_002778355.1 Clitarchus hookeri | reverse complement strand
AGCCAGACGACCAGACGCCGCCGAGTGCATCGCCGACGCCAGGCACTCGTTTCAGTACCCATTACGGATGATTCTGCCTCTGGTTCCAGAGATGAACCTGCACCCACTCGTCGACGACCTGCAATGTGTACTCCCAAGGCTGCTGATTCTGGTTCTGCTACTGACAGGCCTGATGTCGATGAGCCAGATGTTGGTACTCTCATCATAGAGTCGTCTATCAAAGAGGATCAAGTCTACAGTGCAATAATAACGTGATGGATGGTGAATCGGAGACAAATCCTGCTGCTGCTGCTTGTGTCGAAGGTCTTCGTAGCAACCCTGTGATTTGTGCGGCCCTTCATAGAGCACTGCTGTTTACCGCCATACATGAATTGCTCCGCCTTCTTCGAGATACCCAAAAATCAGAATTTAAGACCTGCAGATTAAAATAACATGTAATTTGGACTCTGTTCGAAGAATATTAATAAATATTAATGCTTATTTGTAGATTATATGTATTTTATTATGTGTACAATACATTTTGTGTAATCATGTATGTTATGTTTTATTTATTTTAACCCCTCCACCCTATTTTATGTAAAAATATTCTTAAAAAAATACTTGCATTTAAAAAAGACTAAAAAAAAATTAATATGACAACTCACATGACCTCGTCATCATTCGGTACAGGTCGATAGCACTCTTTCCGAGACTTAATTATCTCTGGTGGCTCTGGCGGAGGCCTGCCAAATAATTAGCGAATGCGAGTAATTGACTGATTAAATAACCAACAAAAAATTGGCGAATGTGGTGGTGGAGGGACCTCCATAAATGTACGTTTTTTAAAATAAATTTTAAATTATAAATTCTAATAATTTTTTACAGATTTCAAAAATTAATTTTTTAGCATTTTTTTAGAAATTTATAAAATTTTAAAGGAATGGTTTTTGTAAGTTTTTGTAAACTTTTTGGGTTTAAGGCCATCCAAAGTTATGGGCATGGGGTCAAGGTCAAGGTAACGAGTACAGGTTAAGGTCACCGACATCCAACATGGCGGTTGGGTGACTTAACAACATGGTGGTCGACCGGTGCCTGGCGCTTGTGCTGGTTGCATTTGCGCCCTGCTCATCATTTATATTCTACTCATAGCCATTAACAGGTTAATTGCCCAAAACTAAATCCTTGATTACTGACACGCCCATCCACTGTCGAGGTTTCTGAGCAACTCCTTTGAATAGCGCTAAAATATATGGGGTGGCAGCCAAAACTTTTAAACAAACATCACTATCATACTCTTTTTATTTTTTCAGTAGTACGATNAAAATATATGGGGTGGCAGCCAAAACTTTTAAACAAACATCACTATCATACTCTTTTTATTTTTTCAGTAGTACGATCGTCGGCTTACATCAACGCTGTTTCTACTTTATTTGCGCTGTTTTGGTAACGTCATCGCTATGTAGAATTCATAAAATTAACGCAGTCAGTGTGGCTGATTTGATAGTAAAACTGTCCCTGTGTAACCAAACATGGTTTGAATTAGGTCACTCTTCTTGATATATATATATATATATATATATATATATATATATATATGTGTGTGTGTGTGTGTGTGCGCGCGCGCGCTTGTGTGGTTTTGTTAATTTGCTATCAAAGAGGGTTTTTTTGCGCGTTTCCTACCAGACTTGTTTATACTATAATTGTTCACGGCTTATTCTTATCATCTCCTTGTTCATTTATCTCTGAGTAGGACGAAGCTGGAAATACTTATATTAAAATAGTAAACAGTATTTCATTCCTGCACATATGTGCTTATACATGTAGCTGTTCATACATGTAGTATGTCGTTTGTTCTTGCAGTACATCATTATACCCGTAGTATGTCATTACCTGTATTAGGCCAAACATGTTTTATGTGTAAGTCATTATAACTCTTATTGTTATTTTCGTGCAATTATACCTGTCATGTCATTATATCTCTCATGTCATTTTCATGTATTATATTCCTCATGTCACGTCATTGTCATGTCAAATTTCTCATGTCATGTCATAAATGTCCTTTTTCCATATTATATTACACATGGCTTGCAATCATACCTATCATGTCATCATACGTATCATATGCAGTATTTATGTCATTTAACCTATGGTAACTACATCTCATTATACTTGTAATGTCATTTTTCCTGTAGTATGCCCTGCTAAAGTTTTGCTTCTAGGATATTCCTCCGTATCGTGCAAACAAAGATTAACAGTGTATATAAAATTACTCCAAAGGTACAACAAACGCACTGCAGTTGTGCGCACTCAATGTAAAAATAGTTTGCATAATGACTATTTATAATCAGGCATTACAAACATACATATTTTATCACTATTTTCATATATATAAGTTTAAATTAAATTCTATAATTTATAGATAGTATACAAACAATATTATAATTTAACCAAAATAGGGTACTTTTATGCTGACATAAGTACAAAACTCTAATTATACATGCCATTTTTAAGAATCAATTAAACACGTCATACATGGGGTGATTTTTCAAAGGTTTGATTCGTAAAGTGTGAAGTAACCGTGAATGGACTATATGTACCTACTGATACCTGTTGCTGACCTCCACGACCAGTCTTTCAGCGGTTCTACCCACGCTGCACGCACAGTCGCACAGATACAACACCGCAATAAGAAACGAAGGGCATTCGGCTGTACCCGGCCAAAAGTGCTCATGTTTTCAGGACACCAATTACACGCTTTTCTCCGGCCGCATCACCGAGATGAAGAATTCCCAGTCACATCGATTGGCAGAAAGCGTGGCGAGAATGCGAAATTGCGAAATTCGATATCTGTCTTTTCCTCTTTCTGTTCGCGTACTGGAAATGTTCGTCGATATAAAAGGTTTGTAAAATGAGGGAGTGTAAATGGAAGGGGGGGGGGAGATGGAGGGGACGCGGGCAATGTTAAGTTGAAAAGAACCGGAGAGTTCGGCCGTGTTCGGAACTTCCACCGAATGCATGCAATAATTTCAGACTTTGGGAACAGTTTCAACGTACAGAGCTTGTGGGATGCTGTTAAAGCGAATGGAGAAATTTTTTTAAAAAATCTTGTATACTGTAGAAAGTTTTGAAATATAGCAAAGTCGATTCTCGCTTCAAATTAAAGTACTGTTCTTATAGTTGAACAAGTTCTTTTCTAAAATGCTTATAAAGCTTATTAGACATTTTTTTCGCCGTCAAAGCAAGATCCAGTTAATCTACCGAAAGTGATATAGTAAAACGATTGCACTATTCCTTCATTTGCGTCAGCGATTACTATTGCATTAACTTGACTTTAATATGGATTTTAGCATTATAAATAACGCAGACTTTGCATGGGTTCTATAAACACAAGTTAAATTAGAAACAAACTAATTGGCAATATCGATGAATGGAGTATACATTTATTCCATTTATTTAAAAATATGAAAACAAACTCAGGGTTTGTATTCTAGAAATCAAATAATTAGAAAACTTATTTCTGTATGTGTGTTACTGGATAAAAGTGTTTCTTCAGAAATTAATTAGCATTTTCAGGTACAGTAGTTTCATAATATAAAGGAACATTGACTGACGAGTATTCTCCACACAAAATGAAACAAACTTTAGAGTTCCCGACAGTAAATTACATAATTTATTTATTGGCATTATTATAGAAACTAAATGCGAAGTTTTATTTCGTGAAATAAATGCAGGAGTGCATCGAGAAATTTATATAATAATATATGATATAAAAATGTTTATAAAACAATATTATAACCAGCAAACATAGACATTAAGTATAAAGTTCTAATTAGTATGAGAAGTTTGAAAATTAATAAAAAAATAATACAAAAATGCTGCGACTATTTGATGAAATGCTACAAAAAAGAGTGTGATATATANATAAAAAAATAATACAAAAATGCCGCGACTATTTGATGAAATGCTACAAAAAAGAGTGTGATATATAGGATATGATGTCCTTCTTTGATATATATTCGGTTGTTAAATGTCAAACACGTGTTTATTTGCCTTTAGATGCTATTAAAGGGGCTTCCTTTTTATATTTACAGGTGTAGGACTACCATTACATTTTTACAGAAGTTTATCTGAAACACTGATAGTGATTTTACGGAAGACGCTAAGAAGTTATTCAATTTTGTTCTGTTGACAATTATGTTTTTCATTTTGGTAATTTTATCTGAGTGTAGATATTAAAATGGCTCAGCAGCTTTGACTTCGAAATACAATTTAAAATCAGGTTTATTATAATTTATCATTTTTCCAGGCAAATAATGAAAATAACAATTATTTTCGTATCACAGCAAAGTGAAAAACTATGTGTGTCAACGTCAAGTAATTGAACGTACAAATAGAATCAAAATAAGCTTGTTATATGTCTACTCCAACACTTGACGGTGAGTCTTAAAATTTTTTCGCAAGTCTTAAATTCTTTGTATTTTTCTCTCAAGACCCCGCTGTCAAGGGTCGCACAAACCTCTCCTTATATTTTTATGAAATAATATTCATAATAATAAGACCTTGAGCCATAGATGTCTAGAAATATATTTTAAATTATTGTTAATTATGGAGCGGAATAATTACTGTCAAACGCATTATTTCCCAAAAATTAGAGAAAGGAAAACAAAACTCGGCAAAAATTTCGAATTTGGTATCTTGGTAGTTGTATTCAGTTTATAAAAGTTTTAAACAAATATAACATTTTAAATACTAGGATCACTATTTTCATTTATTGAGAACGTCGTCTGCTTTACTTTTCATCCTATCTCAGTATAGTAACCACGTTGAGTAGTAAATTAATGATAATGTCATAAACTAATAGCATAAAAAAAACTACTTGTGCATGCAAAGACGATAGTTCCTTGGTTATTAATTTTAAGCCGTTAGTATGGTTCTTAGAAAAATTTCCGTGAGATATAAATTGCCNGACGATAGTTCCTTGGTTATTAATTTTAAGCCGTTAGTATGGTTCTTAGAAAAATTTCCGTGAGATATAAATTGCCCACTATATCCATAACTAAGTACTGACAATAGATCGAGAGCTAAAGTTCTTGAAAATATTCCTTCATACAAGTAACTGAATCAAAAGGGAACCTTAGTAAAATAACAGTCGCGAATTTGGGATATTAGTTAGTGAAATACTAGTCATTGAAATTCCGTTAGGAGACCGTTAAAGGACGGCCAACCAGTCGAAAGAACGAGGAATCTGTGTCACAGTCTGGAGATACCACATAAGCTGCTTATATTTTTTCTCGTTGAATCGTGCTCCAAAGAGATACTTTGACAATTATGCACACGATAAATAACATGGTTTTTTTTTTTTTTTTTTTTTTTTTTTNAAACGTACAGTAGGTACATCACGTGTCCACAAAACCGAGCGAGGTGGCGCAATGGTTAAACTTTGGACTCGCATTCCGTAGGACCTGGGTTTGAATCCGGGTTCGGCCATCCTGATTTCTGTTTTCCATGGTTTTCCAAAATCACTCCAGGCAAATGCTGGAATTGTTCCGTACTACAGGCCACGGCAGGTTCCTGCTTCTCTGAGCAACTTGCTCCTTCTGTAATGACCTCGCGGTCGACGAGATGCTAAGTCCTACCTACCTACTTGAAATCTATTCGCGGTTTCTTCACACTTTTTGGATCAAACCTTCAAAATATCACCCAATGTTTAACGTGTTTGGTCGTCTCCTAAATATCCATGTGTCACAAGCGTCTATACTTTTGGAAAAACAGTATAAAATTATATTATTTTTTGTCTAATTAAAANAAATATCCATGTGTCACAAGCGTCTATACTTTTGGAAAAACAGTATAAAATTATATTATTTTTTGTCTAATTAAAAATATATTTATATTTTATCTACAAATTATATTTCATTTATAATTAACATAAATAAAACAATGAGAAAGTAGGTGTGTTGGTAATGACTAGTAAGAAATAGTTCTTAAGCAGGATAATATTACACTGAGTGCGCACGAATATGGTGCGCTGTCCCGCTGGTGTAATTTCCAAGATTTGGCTAAACTTTATTTGGACGAGGCGGAGGAATATCCTAGAAGTAGAACTTAGCAGGCTTCAGAAAAGTGGGAAGTGACCTTGAATAGACTATGCCTACGTACTCACAAAGTTACCCCTCTACTCACTACTTAAGCCCAATAAAAGCTGAGCAAAAAATATATTGGCAAAGGAATACTTCATGCACCGCTAATAAATGTGCACTAAGCATTAGAACAGCTTTGCGAAAATTAAAACCGAACATGTTCTCAGGTATCCGCCATTTTACCACGCCACGAAGAGGAGCTGAAACTGATTTCAATTGGAACCATTTTCACTGGCTGTTACTGAATCGGCTCCATTGGCACTAGTCCATCNTGGAGCTGAAACTGATTTCAATTGGAACCATTTTCACTGGCTGTTACTGAATCGGCTCCATTGGCACTAGTCCATCTTGAGAGTGCACGTTCTATGACAAAATATTTGAGTAAAAAATTGTAAATTTGTAAGTAGTACATACTCTTATTAAAAAAAAACAGTAGATGGTTTCTCATACTTTTAATC
This sequence comes from Clitarchus hookeri, assembly GCA_002778355.1. Classification (NCBI taxonomy): domain Eukaryota; kingdom Metazoa; phylum Arthropoda; class Insecta; order Phasmatodea; family Phasmatidae; genus Clitarchus; species Clitarchus hookeri. The sequence goes on along the minus strand of NQII01006600.1, from coordinate 17,235 downwards.
CACATAACTTTACCCGAAACTTGCTTCTTGCGTTTTGTAAGCATTCTTACATTAAATGATTTCAAAGGACACGTTTTGCTTAATTTCGTTTCAGTTTACATGCCTACTGGTATATTCATCATATTTTACTACATAATATTGTCTCTCACACAAATAAAGCTCAGTAAAAGTAAAACAGAGATCTACGTTAACTTCTCAAGTAATATTTAAATATATCACTACCAAATGTTTTGTGGTTGGCGAATTTATAAAGAAAATTACCAGTGTTTCCAAAATATTTTATTGTTGTCAAGATTTTTATTTGGGAAGGCGTATTCATTTTGAAATTTGTCGCGTTGCTATAAATGTTCCATGGATGATTCTGCTAAAGACACGATGGGAGAGAAAGGTTTGTTCCAGGCAACAAAATACTTGTTTGTATAAGGCCAAAAATATATTTAGTTGCCCCAACAATATATATATATTTTGATTGAATAAAAGTCGAAAAGCGACAAAATAAAATTCATTCATGTAACGAATTACACGCATGAATGAACAAAACCTCTCTGTTGGGCGAAAAGAAATTAGACTGTCAACAAAATAAGTTGCATCAACTGCCCATGTTTGTTTGGCCACTCAATTTATTGCTTTCGTTCGTAAATACAGTCCGAGAGTTTGTTCGTATTGTTGTGAGAATTAAGATACCAACAATTTTGGTTAANTGCTTTCGTTCGTAAATACAGTCCGAGAGTTTGTTCGTATTGTTGTGAGAATTAAGATACCAACAATTTTGGTTAATTCAATTATTGATGCCTAATAATGGCATGAACATCATAATAAAATAATTTCAGCAGGAAAATAAAAAGTAAAACTGCGATACTTGAAATATTTAGTTACGCACTTTGTCCTGTACTTAAAATGCATACATTAAAAAACGTTCCAATTTTCAACGGTAGTCACTTTAGCTGATGTTGAATCTCGCTCGGGATTCCCATTGTTTTTATGTTTACCGAAACTGTTTAGTCTACGTAAGTAGTAGGATTAAGATGAGTTCGGCACAACGGGACTTGGAAACAAAGCCAGAGCCGGTCGCCGCCATCTTGGAATTTCCCTTTCTCCCTCAAAATTTCCCTTTTTCTCCTCAAAATTGATTATGTTCCCCTCATAATCTCCCCTTTTCACTCAAAAAAGCACCCCTCCCACCAGTTACAAAACGAGCCTCAGAAAGGCACATTAAGATCAATGGAAAGGATTTGGGAGGCTCGCTTCTCAAGGGCAGAGCAGTGGCGGCCATATTGGATTTATAGCCATAGGGTATGCCAAATCGATACACAGGGTCCAGGGTCCGGAGTCAGAACTGACCATCAGCCATATTGGATCTATCAGACATTTTAGCCACCATGTTAGATGTCGGTGACTTTGACCTTTGACCTTGACACCAGTGACCTTTGACATTAAACCCAAAATATACTAATTAAAAACAATTTATAAAAAATTTCTTTAAATATTCATAAAAAATTATTCAAAAAATTATAAAATTAATATTTTTAATGTTTGGGCTTAGAGGGTACGTGGGACCAGAGCCGACCAGTCATTATATTATGTCACCCGACCACCATATTGGATCTAAGTGATCTTGACGTTGACCCCATAAGCATGACCTTGAATGACCTTGAACCCAATAAATCGTCAAAGTATACCAAAAATATCTTACAAAACTTCAAAAAATGTATAAAAATGTATAAAAGAAATTAACTAAAAATCATTCAAATATTATTTAAAATTTATTATAAATCTTACATATCCAGAGGCTCCCCCAGCCGAATGTCAGCAGACACTGACCCTCGCCAATTTTTCGCATTGATTAATTAATCAGTTCCCCTCCACTCCCTCTGCAAATGTTTCTCATAGGTTAATTAATTTTGCTCGCTTCCTTCCCCTGACCAGTATTTCTTATTAGTTGATTACTCATTCACATTCGANTAAAATATTCATAAAAAATTATTCAAAAAATTATAAAATTAATATTTTTAATGTTTGGGCTTAGAGGGTACGTGGGACCAGAGCCGACCAGTCATTATATTATGATGTCACCCGACCACCATATTGGATCCAAGTGATCTTGACGTTGACCCCATAAGCATGACCTTGAATGACCTTGAACCCAATAAATCGTCAAAGTATACCAAAAATATCTTACAAAACTTCAAAAAATGTATAAAAATGTATAAAAGAAATTACCTAAAAATCATTAAAATATTATTTAAAATTTATTATAAATCTTACATATCCAGAGGCTCCCCCAGCCGAATGTCAGCAGACACTGACCCTCGCCAATTTTTCGCATTGATTAATTAATCAGTTCCCCTCCACTCCCTCTGCAAATGTTTCTCATAGGTTAATTAATTTTGCTCGCTTCCTTCCCCTGACCAGTATTTCTTATTAGTTGATTACTCATTCACATTCGACCTGCAACCAATATTTCTCATTGTCTTAACAACCCGCCCCTCTCCTCGTCAACATCCATTCCATCGTCAGCACTTCGTTTTCCATTATAATTTTTTTAGTTTGTCATTTGTTTACATCGCTGTAGTTTGTCGCTCGCCTATGCTCGACAAGCCTTCTTAGATATATATATATATGTTTACTTTTTTTATCGACTAGGTGATTCAAGTGTATTAATTATCGATTTTGTTACCAGAGTAACTACCATTCTCTATAGTTTATGTTCTTCATGCCATCTCCATTTTTTCGTCATTTATTTACATTGCTGAAGTTTGCCTTCACTTCTTTCGACTGCCATCTTGTTTCTCTTAGTTAATCATTTGTTTGCATCCCTGTATGTAGCCATTTCGGATTAATTTTTAAAGCATAGGCTTAGTATGATAGCAGCTGACATTAATTATACCCTGGAAGAGCAAAAAAAAAAAAACTGGCACACCTGCCTAATATCGTGTAGCCCCCCCCCCCCNTTCGGCTCGACTGTCCCCCCTCCCTCCACCACCCCTCCGCCCGGCAATAAAAAACGACGCCCACAAACTTTTGTTAACTGGACAGTACATTCGGACCAGTAATGAAACGCTTTCCCCGATAGGTGCATTTAGCACGTACCCAAACACTTCGGTTATGCGCTCTTCAGTGTGCGGTTTGGGAACGAACAGTTTAGTGAACAAAGAAACATCTCCCTCCCCCATCCCCCCTCTANGCGCTCTTCAGTGTGCGGTTTGGGAACGAACAGTTTAGTGAACAAAGAAACATCTCCCTCCCCCATCCCCCCTCTACATCCATCCCGACCCACATCAACCTGCCCAGAAAAAAAAACTCGAGGAGGGGGTTGTTATAGTTTACTCGCGGGTTTTTCACACTTTTTGAAACAAACATTCGAAAAATTACCTCATGTATGACGTGTTTGGTTGTTCCCAAAAAAAAAAAAAAAAAACATTACGTAGTAAAACCTTTTTATAATTGTGTTAACATAAAAGTACTTTTCTTTTATTTAAATCGAACTTCACTTCTGTCTACAAAACAAAATATTTCATAAATAACCCCTATGAATAAATGCAGGGAGGAAAATGGTGTGCTGGTAATGAATGGCTAGTAAGAAATAGTTCTTATGGAAAGTACTATTACATTGAGTGCGCACGAATCCGGTGCAGCGTCACTTTGGTGTAATTTTCTAATAGTTGGCNGCGCTCTTCAGTGTGCGGTTTGGGAACGAACAGTTTAGTGAACAAAGAAACATCTCCCTCCCCCATCCCCCCTCTATATCCATCCCGACCCACATCAACCTGCCCAGAAAAAAAAACTCGAGGAGGGGGTTGTTATAGTTTACTCGCGGGTTTTTCACACTTTTTGAAACAAACATTCGAAAAATTACCTCATGTATAACGTGTTTGGTTGTTTCCCAAAAAAAAAAAAAAAAAAAAAATTACGTANTAGTAAAACCATTTTATAATTGTGTTAACATAAAAGTACTTTTCTTTTATTTAAATCGAACTTCACTTCTGTCTACAAAACAAAATATTTCATAAACAACCCCTATGAATAAATGCAGGGAGGAAAATGGTGTGCTGGTAATGAATGCCTAGTAAGAAATAGTTCTGATGGAAAGTACTATTACATTGAGTGCGCACGAATCCGGTGCAGCGTCACTTTGGTGTAATTTTCTAATAGTTGGCTGGGCTTTGTTTGAATGAGGCGGAGGGATCGACTGGAAGTAGAACTTTAGCAGGCCATCACAAAAGTCTGAAGTAACCGTGAACAGCCGATAGCCGTTTCTTATTAACTTTCTGTTCCACGAGTTTTTTTTAATCAATATAATTAACCATATATCTGATTACTAGATAACACAACGCATGAAATGGATTCTTTTCCGTAAAATTAACGGAATTCATCTAATTATCGGCTGTTGACGGTAAAGTGAGCACTTTTGAGGCCCTCGGTGCTTGTTCTTTTCAGCCATTTTTTATCCTTTAACCACATTTTAAAATAAATATTTCAACGTAAGTAATAAATATAGAGTATATTTTCCACAGCACTTGGAAGTTAACATTTAAGGCTAAAATCAAATATACTTATCAACCATTATTACAAATGAGAAGGCTTTCAAAAGTGCTCATTTTACCGTGAATAGCCTATAATTCGAATAAGTGTCACTGAACAATTTGAACTCTTGTCCTACAGTTTTTAGAAAGTAATTTGCATTGTCAGGAACTTCAACATTCCACATAATTTAGATCTTAGGTTTGGCAGCGACACCAGTTTGCCAACATACAAAACTTTTCCGAAAAAAAGCGTTTGTTTTAGGCTGAAATTCAACGAAATAATAATAGATCTTTGTGTGTAATTTCCTCAATTTCAAACGCAAATAACTTCTACACGATAAATGCAATATAAAGTGGTACATTTAAATATGCATTTAATTTTGCTATCGCTTGAAATTGACAAAATGAAACAATAAACCTTTTTAGGCAAATTAAAATTTTTTAACATTTTAAAAAGAAATGTCACAAATTTTGAAATGCCATGTAAAAATTTATAATCATAAAAAAAATTTTACTTCTTGCTTTGAGAAAGATTAAACTTTAATATAAAAATAAAAGTAAACCGTTTAATAATACTAAGGAATTGTATAGGAGCTTATATTACCTCATTGCCACATGTAATAAAATAACGATTTTCGTTGTTTTAATTGTAATTGTTATGCACTTCGCACGAAAAAGAGCTTATCAAACGTGACTAAAGTATTAAGACTTTTGAGATCGTCATGTCTATTATATATCCAGTAGGAAAAAGAATAAATAAATTTTGCTTAAACAATATTTGTTAACTTTATTTGGTAATATGTTTTGAATAATTAAATACATATTTTTTGCAAATTGGGAAAAATAAATAACGCGAATGTTCTCAGACACTTAAGTTTGAATAATCTCTAAAAGTATATATTTGAAAGAATTAAGATCAGTATCCCCTCTCCATAACATCGGTATTTCAAATTTATTATAAATTATTAATACTGTAGGCGGTAGTTTTCCTATAAATCATGTAAAGAGAGTTAAATGTTTAACGTTCACCGAATTAATAATTCATAATTTTGTTTACTTAATGGGTATAACCAGCGCTCACTGAGAAAACTGATCGTTTGTATAAATTAATGAAAAATATTTTAGCAAAAAAAATTGCAGAGCGATTAAAATAACGTAAACGAAAAAACCCGATTAATACTATTAACAAAAAAGAAAGGAATAATAATCACAATTATTAAGTAAATATAACAGAAATTAGTAACTTTTTTTGAAAACATCGGTGTATTTTATTTTGTATGTATGAAAACAATCGTTTCGATGTGTCAAACAAATTCTCTCTCCATGATGTGGGGAGGAAGCGCAATTGGAAGCCTAACGTAAATTTTCCTACAAATGGGTAGGTTTGATGAAAACGTTTTAGATGTATGCCCACTTAAAATTACAGTTCGCATATAATCAGGAATTAAATTTAATGCTCGTTATCGCGTAGGTTAACCAGAAAAATAGAAGAAAATTACCACGGAAAATCACAACAAAAAATAAAACCCACTTAAACCAAATACCTGCTGGAAGAAAGAGAAAAAAATGAGAAGCAAAAAGATGCTTCAATAATAACAAAGATATATCAAGAATTAAGTGAATGGATTCAAGAAATTCTCGGACTGGAAATCTACAGAGGTGTGTAATAATAACCACAAACCAAAGAAAAGGAAAATAGAATACGTTCATTCCGAAATAAAAGTCAGTCGCCCTAATTATGTTCGAAATGGAGCGCAGTCTTACACACGAGAGACAAAAAAAAAACTGGTATAGGCGTTTGTGTGCAAATAACAGAGGTATGGAACCAATCAGAGTAACCTATATAAGACAAGCGTCTAGCAAAGTTGCGTGATCGGTTACTGCTGCTGCAATGGCAGGTTATCAAGATTTAAGTGAGTTTGAACGTGGTGTTATAGTCGGCGCACGAGAGATGGGACATAGCATCTCCGAGGTAGCGATAACATTTGGACTATCGAGTACGACCATTTCACGAGTGTACCGTGAATATCGGGAATCCGGTAAAACATCAAATCTTCGACATCGCTGCGGCAGGAAAAAGATCGTGAACGAACGGGGCAAACGAAGACTGACGAGAATCATTAAACGTGACAGACGTGCA
>NQII01006599.1:142479-161302 GCA_002778355.1 Clitarchus hookeri | reverse complement strand
TTTGGAATTCCGCCGTTTTCGAAGTCCACGAACTCATCTGAAGCTATTACATTATATAATTTACCCCTTATGTGACTCGCACCACATTTATTTGGTGACGGAGACACAACATACTACACTGTCAGTAGGGCGCAGTGACCGTGTAGCAATATTTTTTGTAGCATATACGGGCAACAAGTTTGCTGGATAAGCGAGAGTCCTTTTTTAGGTATTTAAATTACAACGATAATTCTAGTGATCCGATTTGAAGAAATATTGAATCAGACCTCGTAAAGACGGTATACAATATTATAACATAAATTATTTCTACTCCTAATAAAAATAATTGGTGCATTGATCTACGCCATTCTTTTCACTATAGGCTCTGAAATATTTTATGTCTGACTGTTTTAAAACATTTGAGTACTTAACATTTCTCGTACCATCACACAAGTCGTGGCGTTCTTACGTTGTTCTAACAGCAGTGATAAATATTATCTGCAGTGCTTTGATAAGACTAACCAATTCATATGATTAAAGCAGATAAGGTTTTTATTTTTGAAACGTTTACCGAATAAATATTGTAGGTTAATATGCAATATCTATAAAAACTACATATGGCGTTCCTACAAAATGTTGTATGCTGGCCGACCCTATGAGGAAATTAAATTCACATCTGTTCTTCTGCTATTTTACAAGTTTGCACCACTTAAAGATTTTTTATATATATTTCATAAAATACTAAAACGAATCACAGAAATTTTTACATAGAATTAACACTATTACAGATAGGCCTGATTAAGATATTTTGAAGGGATATTAAACTTATTTTCAAAATGGCTTCGTCGTTATACTTAGTTTACTGGGAGTTCTTACTGCGTGATCTGTGCCCGCCACGCTGAAAGATATCGTCACATAGAACTTTAATATACTGTATTACCTCGGTGTTTTCTGAGACCAATCCCATCTCAACTTGCCTGTAAATAACTTAGTTAAATGTAAGACCACCTAAACTGTTTATAAAGGTGTCCCTTATTTTAAAATTTGCAGTCTTATTTCTGTATCATTTTATGCGGTATATCCATTGCTTTTAAATATATTTGAATCTATTTTGTGTTCTAAATTGACTAAGTAACAGTTTAATAGCGTCAACCGTCTGCCTTTTCCCAAGATATTGCCGCCAAAAAATATTGTTTTAGGCCTAAATAATATTTTATAAGTATTTCACTAAAGTATCAATGGTTATCACGGTTGAAAAGCGTTAGCTCAGACGCAACATAATACAATATTTTCAGTTAAATTATTCCGTATGTAAAATTGCTACGAAGAACAATTTAAAGCACTTACGAATCCAAACAAAGGTTTTATATCGGGGTATCAGTGAAGTAAACTCATTATTCTAGTTTAAATTATAGTTTCTTTTGTGATAGCTACGCGTAAGTTCTAAATATTTAGACTCATCAAAAACAGACTTGTAAGGTATTTATTGCAGACAGTAGTATTCCTGCGATTTAAAAGGAACATTTTTAAATTGGCGGATAAAGGAATTATTATGAAGTACAATTACCATAGGATTATTTTCGTACTTTCCTGAGTTTATGCAACGAAGAATAGCAAAGTCGTGTTATGATTGGCGAGGTGTTTGAAATGTAGGTGTCATCTTACCGTAATTTAATTCGCACCGGTAATAACCGTTATTTCTTGTCTTTCACTGCAAGGAAAGAAAAAAGCGAACGGGTAAATTACGAAGTATAAAAAAACTAAATACGCTCGTAAAAAGGCACACGGAGCTGAACCCGTAACTTGGCGTTTCAAAGACAACGTCTGTACGACCTGGTCAAGGAAATAAACGGAATACAAACTTAATTTAAATGCTACTTTTGCTTAGGTTATCAGTTTATTGTCGTGAAGAAAAGTTGCAAAGTACAACTGGTCGTGGCTGCCAATACGTGTGCAGTAGGCAAACGATCAGGGCCCAGTCTCGGGCGTGGACATGAAAAATGTGTTTTATGAACTGGATGACAGTCGCTCCAGAATTTCCTGCTGCTTGTTGGTTGTTCTATGGCAAATCACTTGAACTGACTGATCAACTGCTAACACCCATTGTCATTCAAATCGTAATTTTTGGCCTACTTTCCTGTGGAAAGTAATACACATTAGAACGCCCTCGTGTTTTCCTCTGTCCATATCAATAACTGTGGTAACTTATTGGCACTTACTAAAAATTTCATCAATTGAATAAAAGCTCAAATTCATAGAAAACGCACAGCGACTTGACATAATTTTTTTTAAACTACTGTTGTCAAAAAACCTTTGAGATGTTGTGTTATACGCCAGTAAAAATGGGACCAGTTGAAGAAAAACACAGTGCTCTGGTAATTCCGAATATAATAATGAAATGTCCATTTTCATTTTGATAGACTGTGCACATGGACAAATTAATACTAAATTTTTTTTCACAAGAATATTCAACCGATACGCACAAACTTTGGTTAACTGCTAGTGTTCTGGAAAACTCATTAAATTTATGGAATTTGAAGAAATGATGAACTAATTACCAAAAAAGAGGCCTAACAAAATTTTAGCTTAGTAAATTATGTAAGAAAGTTTTTAATCTATAAAAATGTATTTTATGTAGGAACACATTCAGTAACAACGAGAATTTACTATCTGTTGTCTGCCATTTCGTACTTGGTACCAACAAGAAAGTATTGGAAGATTAATTCCAACCAAATTCGTTACAAAATAATGCGATGGGAGACAACCGATATTTTGGGTTAAGATAAGACATATTTTTCAAAATGGGAACCCTTCAAATATTTCTTTTGGATCATAAAATTTAATTATTTTCTTCCAAACTATTTACTAAAATATTACCTAGTCAGCGTATGGAGACTTAAGTCTTCTCTTCTGTGGAAACATAGCTTTTCAAACACACCTACATCCTTGTGTATGTTTTTTTGTATGCACCCCCTCATGAACTTATCGTTAAACGATTTCAATAATTTAAGTATTAAGATCGGAAATAAAGATGTATCAATTTAATACACTTTTTCAAAGTTGATGGCAAGCTATATCACTTTATTTGCTCCTTAAACTTTATAATCAGCAACGGTTCCGGAAATATTCATAGTACCAAGAAAAAATTAGGCTACACGAGTTTAGTAACTGGTTCTCTGCCAGAATATGAAAAATATTTACTTTTTTTTTTTACAAATCACTGACATTATTTCAACTATATAATTTCATTAGTTATTCCGTAACCATTTGATTGAAACACGATATTAATAGTTTTAAAGGAGTTTGATGATGAAAAAAAATCTTTCAACATAGACTGTCAAATAATAGGCACTAACATTTAAATCAGGAATAACTAGAGAGATAAACATAATTAAAAGTTAAATAAATATAGATTTCAGTTTTTTAGTGACTATAATATTTAATAAAATTGCTTTCTTGTATTAGACGTGACGTAAACTTTTCGCTTACAGGTTTTCGAACTTTTACACCAAGACAGTTTTTGTTTGACATACTTAATATTTACGATATGTAATTGTTCAAGCTACCATTCGATACCATTAAAGATAGCTGGGCACGGCCTTAGAAGAAACTGCCCATCTAAGTTGCTGTTTTCTAGTCTATTGTAAATCAAAATGTTAGGTTAATTTTTCTATTTAATAACATAGGATTTCGTTTCGATAGGGAAATTTCCATAAAGGCTGTTCACGGTAAAGTGAGCACTTTTGAAATCAACAATTTAAAAATGTCGTTGACCCTACGTGCGTATATTTTTCGTGCACACTGATTGATTTATTGATTGTTTTAATAGTTTGTTTATTGACAATATGACACTGTACAAAATAATCCAATAATTGAGCATTGAAAAACAACCATGTATATCAGCGTATGGGATACGCTCTTCTACAAAAAGTTGGTAGGTTGGAGAAACAGCAACTGAAAAATAATAAAATACAAACAAGGATTAGTTGGGAAATAGGGGGAAAATAACTGACTGGGGGTAGTCAAGGTAATTCGGAAGGCGGGATTAAAAGGAAATACGGAAACAAAGTTAGGAAATGCGGCCGCCGAGAGGCAGGCACAAAAGGGAAGTAACCCCCACGAAAGGGAAAGTAGAAACGTAAAACTATACCGCAGAAAATTAGGGAACTCGACAGAGGGTAAATACGTAAATATATGTAAAAAAAGGGGAAGGTTAACTATGATTATTAGGTATGCATGTAGTTTACTGCGGGCTAGGGCACCCGTACGTCCACAGGGTCAATGGAGTAAATACGAAAATTGTTTAAAAAGGAAAAGCAACGGGAAAAAAATTAAGGTAGTGAAGGTGTTTACTGCGGGATTAAGGCCCCCGTACAGCGATCGTCCGGCACACTGACTTGACGTGCACCCAGTTAAGTCGACAACGAATGAAGGAGAAGTAGAACGTTAAAGCGTTTAATTAGAAGTATTAGGTAGAAATCTGTGAATACTGAAATTATTTCAGTTACTTTTTTTCTTTTAACGCACGTAAGTGAGAGAATTTGCAGATTTGTAAAATATTTACTTTCACAGTTTCACTTGATAGACACACGAATAGCCCATGGCTGTTAATTTTACAAATGTCGAAAGAACGCACAGTGCCCGCACAAGTAGAGATCTTAAGCAGGGTTTCAGAAAACACTCACTTCACGGCGAACAGCCGTTACCAAGTGGCCACGTCGATGCAGGGAAGCGCGACCTGCGTTTGTTTTCAATGAGCGCGCCTACGCCGGGCGGCAGGGATTAGCTTCAAGTAACGCGCGGAGCACGTGTTCCCGGCCGATGACAGGGATATCGCGTGATCGGCGAGGCGGAAGGACTACATCGGCCCGAACAAACAGGGCGCGCGGCGTCGAGCGAGATGGGACACGCCGCTTCTTCAGCAAACAGCGCAGCGATGCGGTAAATATGAACTTCGGACGTGCTTGATCTAGGGCAAACTGATGCGACGCCGCCGCGTCAGCGATAGCGAGCAAACAGCGTCGACGGTTATCTTCATTTAAAGACTAGTTTCATATTATTCGAGCCAAGCAAATTAAGTGGAAGTGTTTTGATTCAATTGTCACATCACTCAACGTGAATAAAGAAAACAATTATATTTTGATTGAATAGAGTTCGAACTAATGTGTGTTTTGAAATGCGTACTACCATTTTATAAGTAAGCCATTTAGAAAAAAAAACACGTGTTTTATGACGGTACAATACTTTTCAACCTCACGAGGACTCCGTAAATAAAGTAGGTTGCTATAGTAATTGATGAATGAACCTGATTTACGAAAAATTTTAAAGAGCACCACCTACTTCACGTTCGTCGAAAGCAAAGCATGATCAGGTATAAGAAAGCTGGAACCAATATTGGAAGTTAGTAAATGTTAAAATATTTTTGAAGGAATTCTGTTTGTTTGAGAAACTTGCTTCTGAAAAAATTACCCACAAAATTAAATATTTAATAACATGCAAGTTCTCGTAGTTCACGTCTTGCATTATACATATATAACAGTTTTTAAGCAACACTCATGAAAATCAAACAAATTAAACGAGTCTTCAACTCATTCTTTTGAAGAGCTTGTCCAATGAAAAAAAAAATAGTCAACAAACAATCTTATATCCGACCACCATATTTTATTATATCTTCTTTTTACACAGGACATTTGTTAACCATGGAGAAATTGTCAGTAGGCAGTCAATGTCTGTTAAATATCGCATTGAAGTAAGCACGCTAGATGTCAGTTCGTACCGAGGGTCGTGCGAGGCTATTCAGACTGCACTATCAGACACGGCGGTGTGTCTCAGATAGGAAATGTATACATTAGTTTGACTTCACCAACACTGATTTATGCAAATCTTGGTCAAACTAGGTTAAAATTTTCCTAACGTAATTTTGCAAAATGAGTTTGTAATTTCAAACACACTTTGCAATGATTAGGAAAATTTTATATAACAATTTTGGTTAAAATCTGTTGAATAATTTCGCTATTATGGCAAGAGAGTCCAATAACTTTAGAAGTCTTCAATTTCGGAAAGAACATCGTCTTTAAAGGAAACCCTAACTGATAGTTCTCCGCGGCGACCCCAACATATGGAATTTGCGACGATCTCCTTTACATGGTTTGCGAACGGCCAACTTACGATGACGCGCATACAACAACACAATACAAACGTATTCATACACGCGTGAAGAAAATCCGACAACTATAGACGCTTTTTCTCATGACGAGAACTAGAAAGAATGCCATCTGCTAAACTGAAATATTAAGTTTATTTGCTCTTAAATCGATGTCCTGGGCTTCCAGAATAAACTTATAATAGTAACTAAAAGTTTCTTCATATTATTTTTTTTTTTAGAAAAATTTTGGTTTTTGCGTCCCTTAGATATTTGAATGACTTATCATGTTTTCGAACAAAATAAGAAAACATCCTTGCAACAGTTTTTATCACAGTAAGCCAGTAAATAAAAAGACATTGGCACAAAATCTTCAAACCAATTTATAATATAATATTTGGTGAGAATTATATTGCTGATATAATTTGAAAATTAATTTTTATGAAACTAATAAATGTTATAGAAATCGTAAGACCCGAAAATGTTTGGGTGAAGGAGATGGGCTTGGCAACTGTTACAAGGATAAAAGGCAATGAAAATATATTCCGTCGATGTTAGTGTAGACAATTTTAAATTTACTATAAAATTTTAAAACTTACCAAATTTTTCAGTTTTAATAATTAGTGACTGAAACAAAATTTAAAAAAATTGCGTGAAAATATTATTATTAAGTAAGTACAATTTCAGTAACCTTCATTACTTTGGTTCGCAGGGTTAACAAACTTTATCGAGAATGCACACGCAAATTAAATTTATCGTCACTTTTGTACTGCAAACTGAAGATGGAAAATTTGTGAGAGGGAACTACAATAAAACTGGCCAGGACATTGCATGCGAGCACACGAACCAGTCGGATGTGTTACGTAGATCGAACTATCTGTTAGCTGGGCGCGCCTGAAAGTTGTATAGACGCAACTTGCAATACCGCACTGTTTAGCAGCACGGCCACTTACGTCTTTAACAGGCGCATACAGTGTTATCGAAACACACAAATAAAACGTCAACTTGACTTGTATAAACCTTGTGAAGAAATGAGAAAACTTGCAAATGAACAAAGAAGAAAAAAAACTTTAACTTGTTACAAGATCCAGATAATCTTAAAGTATTGGATAAATTACATGACATTAAGAACCGCCTTGTCATTTGTCACTGAAAGGAAATGAAAAAAATAACACAACTATTACAGACACCGATGTTTTAAATGTTTGTACTTTACCATAAATCGAAATCACGGTAGTAACTTTATGGTGACTAATATATTATTATACTTGAGTTTTGATGCTGTATCAGCAAAAAAAACCAAATGCAAATAACATAAGTTTGCTTACATTGAATAAGTAAGCCTAATGGTAATTGTATATGTAAACTAAATATTTCAATAGCCAGTATGGAAATGCTTGGTTTATTACAAGAGATAATAAATACTCACTGATTAGTTTTACCTTCAATAGATGGTTCAGTTTTACCGTGAACGGTTTAGACATTGTTTTGATGTTCAATAATCACAAACAAAAAAAAAAAAACTTTTTTTTAAATTTTTGAGATTTGTTCAAATTATTTAAGGAAAAAAGGCCAGGCAACAGGTATATTTAAAAATAAAATACACGAGCAGAACTAAAAAAAAAGGAAAAATAATGATTTCATAAAATTTTTTTTATGTAAACGATAATGTTATTTCAATTTAGAGTTTAGATGACAAACACATAAATATGTGAATGTCTGCTATCTGCTATTATGTTAGGCGTTAGATTCAATGATAACAAAATATTTCCAGTAAGGTGTTAAAGCGCTGCTTATTACAAAATTGAAGTAAACAGTATTGAGTATATTAGTAATTCCTTGAGTCTATTAAAGTGTAATATATATACATATATATAAGTAATTCCTTTGGTATATTTAAGTGTATTATATATAAGTTTTATTTATGGAGACAGATTTCAAGCAGACATCCCGAATTTTGATTTTCAGCTTCACCATCTAAAACCCATTACGTCAATAAGACATGTATGTGTTTATGTTAAAAAATTGATATCAGTACATCATTTTAAAACTAACAAAATTGACACGACGATGTGAGAAATGAGGTAGCAAGTACTTCCGTCATAAATAACATTCATTCTATGAATTTTATGCGTTATAATGTGTTTTATGTTTTTGCTACGAGTGCTTCACTGATCAACAATATTATAGAATATTAACTAATTTTTTATTAAATAATATAAAGAAAATTATTGAGTATTATTTTCTCTTGCAATATCACTATATATAGTGATATCGCGATAAACATATATAGCATAAAAACGCATACAATTCACAGAATGAATGTTATTTCTGACGGAAGTACACGCTACCTCATTTCTCATATCGTAGTGTCAATTTTGTTAGTTTTAGAATAATGTACTGAAATCAATTTTCTAACATAAACACATACGTGTTTTATTGACGTAATGGGTTTTTAGATGGTGAAGTTGAAAATCAAAATTCCGAAGGTCTGCTTAAAATCTGTCTCCATAAATAAAACTTAGAATTTGTGTAAACGTTTTAGTGCGTGAGAGATCAGTCCAAAAATAATGTATCAGTCCACCTGTTTTTCGTTCATGTTCCTGTTACAAGATGCAATTTCGTAGACAAATGCAGGGCAAAATGCCCACAACTGTTGTGCGTTAACAAATTTACGTGTCTCAGCATTGAACGGCTTTTATTGCCACTAGGACAGTCGAAACTACACGGTTTGGAAATGGGGTTTGTATATTTTATTTACATACATACGAGTTTCAAAATCGTAGCCCACCTCCTCTGATCAAGTTTTAATACAACTGGAACATGTCCAAGTTATGCAAAAATGNAAGTTATGCAAAAATATTTCTTCATAGAAACACAGGCTTTCCGGAAAACAGAATATAAGTATTACCTCCGTATCACTGTTTGATCACGTGATTTAATAGTACTGCTGGAAATTAAGTAATCAATGTTGAGGGCGAATAGAAAATGCAAATCATTCTACGTTCTGTTTAGTCTATGGGAGATCATCCAAGTGTGATTATTTTCGCTACGTCGCTACGCCCATCCTTCACGTAGAGTTAGAAGCAAACTTTGGACCTCGTTATTTCTTATACAAGAAACATTTGCCAATGTACTTACTCTAAAAAAAGAATGTACGTTTATCGAAATAGATTGTCAATGTATTCTTGAGTTTCGAATTCGCGCCGCGTCAAGTACTTTCTCTCCGACATTTCAGCAGTCGTTGCATCTGCCATATTCAGTGTCTCAGCACAGCAGTTCACCTGAACGGGCGTTACACACGGTTCCATCAACCCATGTGCAATTCGGTCGTTTATTTCCTATCAAACTTGGTGTGCTGTGAAAATTCCCGAAAATTTATTGTAGCGTGTAATTATTCAGTGTTTCACTCCATCTGCTGTTAGGAACAAAAAAAGTAAAGAATATAAACGGCTCCGTTTTTGTAGTTTTTTTTTATATACAAAGCACGAATATCAAAATAACCTTTCAACAAATAAATGTAAGGAATATTACTGAAATTAATATTTCAATCATTTATTGTTTAATAAATTATCAGGCATATTGGTAAATAGTGCAAAAAATAATTGTTCTAGCAGCTAAGTTAAAAAGGACACGGAGAATTTCCAAGTATTTTTACATTTCACTAAATCTGGGGAGATTATCTACATATTTTGCAAAATAATGTAGGCTGCTAGTTCTCCCAGTCTTAATTTATTTAGTCAAATTTCATCCAACCGGGTATGTAGATACACCCGCCTACAACGCGTTTGAACTGACTTCCTGTTTTTTTGTATGGAACTGCTGAAAACGTTCTCAAATTTTTTTCCAGTGAATATAAAAAAAACGAAATTAAGAAAGGCGCGTTGAACACACCACGCGTATTTATGACAAAAGTAGCGAACCGGCCCGGCTTCGCCCGGATACAATTGAGTTTTACAGAGATACACTAATAAATAAATTGGGAGAAGACAATTAATTTATGTGAAAACAGAATTATGAAACTATACTATGTTGGCCTTGGTTTTTAACTGATTACGGCAACCCAAACGGAAGGAAATATTTTTTACTTGATAGCCAAGAAGTAGGGTATTGTTTTTGCAGTGTATCTATGCAACTATTGCGTAGTTACCACATTTCCTCTTTCCAGCGTCGATGTATGGACATCGAAACGTGAGTTTCATCAAGTTGTAGCTTTAGAAATAAGTGTACCTAGGTACTACCTTTTGCGCTTGGCTGAGAGATCTTAATCGATCACCAAATTTAAGGAACGTTCCAAGCGGCACACATTCGGATGGGTGAGCGTTTAGTGTCAACATCTGAGCGCTTCCGTGCTTCAGAGGGCACTTTAAATATTCGGTCCAGGTTGTTATTGATCGATAGCAGTCGTTAAGCCATTTCAGAGGTCCTTGGGCGGTCTGATAAACTCTGACACCAGAGAAAAAAAAATTTCGGTTACGTTCCCAGCCGTTGCAGAATTAGGTTTTGTTGTTATTACACAGGAATCGTACAATTTTCCGGGACAAAAAGTATCATATGTCCTATTCCAGGACCTAAAGTACCTACATACCAAATTTAATCTAAATCCGTTCAGCCGTTTTGGAGCTGAGTGGTAACAAACACATACACACACACAAAGAGAGACTTTCGCATTTTTAAAATTAGTAGGATATTCCAGCCATACAAAATATCTGCAAACGCTTTATTTTCTGACTGTTTCATATGTAAAAATACTAACAGGACACGCGAAACCAAAACAGACAACTTCAATTAACTTTGCTATGCAATTTTTCCCAGTAAATTGTTAGACTCACCCGTGAAATGGTTTTGTTGCACTGTGCATGACGATAGTTACACACACCAATTCACTGTCTTGCGCGCAGAGGCGATATTACATTAGAAGCACTGGCTTACGTTGCCCTTAGTGTTTCAGTAACTGTTTGCATCACTCAGACAAACTTCTCGTTACGTGGAGCCTGTAACTAGTACAATTAAGTTTCTGTTACATGAAGTGCACAAAACGTTTTAAGGGGTCACGTTAATTACGAACCCCTGTTACTTTGTGCGAAGGGAAAACGGCAAAACAACCTTAACAGTGACGTCAAACAATCATGTTATAGAATATTTTTACTGCGTAGTTGCAATGCTGAACACGGATGCAAATATCTAATGGGAACATCAAAGTGATTAAAGATATCGCACTACTCGCAAACGCATGGACTGCATGAGACAATATTTACAAGTAAATTTACATCGGGGATACACCTTAATGTCTCCTGTTTGATAAACTTACCGACACCGCATTGTTCGTAGGTTGTATATAAAAGCCATGTTTCCTTGAAAACCTGCAACATTATATAAACTGGAACAGAACATTCGTGGAAGCTTTCACGTTGCACCAGTGGACAACGTTGATTACAAAAATACATATATTAGTTATAGATTAAATAGCGTAAATAGGATAGTTCCAAAGGACACTATCTTAAGGATAGTTTTATTAATATGAGCAATGTTCGTTAGTACCGATGTTAAATCACACAAGCTTACTATAATTTTACCTGTTTCGTGTTTAAATGTGAAATGTTTTCAATTTATTTTTCGTTTTTATGAACTCTCTATATATTGACAGGTTGCTTGCTGCTACCTGATTATATATTACAGAAAACACTAGAACATTTATGACTATCACTTAATAGTTTACGATAAAGATTGATCAGAAACTTTTAAAAAACAAATTGGTTATTTAAAATTATGAAAATAGTACTCCCTTTATGAATAAGTTTGAAAACAATTTCATGGTCATATTCGATGCTATTTGTAGTAATTACAACAATGTTATTACAAAACTTTTTACAAGAAAATTACATAACAATATGCATTGTTTTCATTTAGCTGAAACATATCCAGTTCATGGTAGCCCACTATAGTACAACTCAGCAGCAAGAGCACAATACATTTTGTAGAATTACAGCAAGAAATAACTTAAAAGACGACGATACAAAGGTACTAGATAGTCATAAGTTTTTACACAATAAAAATAACAAATAAAGGCATGGAGACGAAAGTTTTAAAAGCTAAGAAGCAGTTTTAGGTGCGCCTACATGACAGACTACCCCACAAGCAGAACAGTAGTGTGAACTGCATCCTAGCGCACATCAGGCAAAAATCAACATGCACAGCTACCGCAGTATGCATTCATTCTCGGGTGCCCTAGAAATTTATACCGGAAGATGGAAACTCAGCAGAAGAACACAAAGAGGTACTAAAATCTGTNCAACTATGTAAGAGGATTGAGAAAAGACGGTAATAGCTAAAAAAAAAATACGGCAGCAAACACCTAAAAAGT
Source organism: Clitarchus hookeri (assembly GCA_002778355.1). NCBI lineage: Eukaryota > Metazoa > Arthropoda > Insecta > Phasmatodea > Phasmatidae > Clitarchus > Clitarchus hookeri. The sequence continues at coordinate 148,817 of NQII01006599.1, read as the reverse complement.
CAGCGTGGAAACTTACATTAAATAGTATGAGTGAAAACAAAGTATGCCGTATACCCTCGAAAAAAAATTAACGTATTTTTTTAACGTGTGCAATTTGCATTTCTCTAAAGCACTAAGGGCGACCCACAGTATGTATTAAGGTAGCTTTGTGTTGTCAAACCTCAAAGATAACAAACGGACTTGAAAGAGTGGAAATAATTTCCCGCTGAGCTTCTTTGCTGTAGACGGAAGTTTAAAATTAAGACTTCAATCTTCTGCCTCATATTTGAAATTACGTAGAAAATTTTCATTATCATGCCGTGCAGACATCACGGCGCGTGCTCTAATGAGGTCTACCTGGACTTCAATCAACACCTACTCCTGTGCCTCTTCATCCACATATACACTAAAGAGCCAAAAAAACTGGTACACCTGCCTAATATCGTGTAGGGCCCTCCCGAGCTCGCAGAAGTGCCGCAAGACGACGTGGCATAGACTCGCCTAATATCTGAAGGTATGCAGGAGGCAATTCACACCATGAATCCTGCAGGGCAGCCCACAAATCCCATCTGTGCCAATTTGAGAAAAGGTTGCACGTCTGTCACGTTTAATGATTCCCGCCAGTCGTGTTTTGTCCCGTTCTTTCACGACCTTTTTCCTGCCGCAGAAATTTCGAAGATGTGATGTTTTACCGAATTCCCGATATTTACGTTACACTCGTGAAATGGTCGTACGCGAACATCCAAATGTTATTGCTACCTCGGAGATGCTATGCCCCATCTCTCGTGAGCTGACTATAACAGCACGTTCAAATTCACTTAAATCTTGATAACCTGCCAATGTAGCAGCAGTAACCGATCTAGCTGCCGCATCGCGTTACTCTGATTGGTTCCATACCTCTGTTATTTGCACACGCACGCCTATACCAGTTTTTTTGGCTCTTCAGTGTAGGAAACGAAGTATGGTACTTCATTCATTACGCAAAGGACGCAAGATTTGGCACCGCAGCAAAGGAATAGAGGAGAAAAACCAGTCGCTTTATGCTTCGTGGCGTTGAAATTCACGTTAGTGTTCTTGAACTCGCGTTTCTAAATTCGTTGGTCGTTTTTACAAAGAATAGTGAGAGAGGAGTTTAAATTGCGACATTATTTACCTACCATACTTCCATTACAGAAATGTGGACTATTAAAGACTAACTTAAGCTCATACTTTGTGCGATCAGAATAATAACACAAGTACTGTGTCACACCAACCTCCAGAGAAGACCCGTTAAAAAATCATGTATTTTTTATAATGAAATTTTTATTTTCACGTTGACAACCAAAAACTTATGAAAACGGATATTTCAAATGTTACTTGTAATGCAGACGGATAATTCATTTCCGAGCACGAACGGTCTTAATATCGGGAACTGCTAACAGGTTCCTGCAAAATTTGGCACATAATTGAGTCTACCGTGTATTATGTAATTATATGAAATTTAAATTGATGCAGCGTTTATTTTAAAAGTGGCCGCCATAAATATTTCAGGTTTATTTGTTATATATACCATGCAGTTCGACCAATTTCGATAAAACGTGGTACGATGTAAGTATATATTACATTAATCAGTTACGTCAACACCCTGTCTCTTTGTACGCCATTTTGTAAGATAGCGTTACTTCAGCAAATAAGTTTTCATGCATTTTCTCGGGAAGCAATCAACTGATTAATACCAAATTTGCCAGTCAGGTACGTTAGGTAATATAAATTGAAATGCTTTAAATTGGTGAGACACTTATTATGAAAATGGCAGCAAAATAAATATTTTACATTTCTATGCTTTATCTACGAAACCGTGTAACCAATTTCAACTTAACTTCGTATGGTTGCAGTATTTATGCACTCATCGAATGAGCTAATACATACACTCTTTAGTTCACCATTTTGGATGATAGCACTACATGGAAAGTTAAGCTTTAATTTCCTTTCTTGGTACACAGTTAATCAATACTGACCTAATTCATCTAAATTTATACAACTATCGAAATAATGGCGATGTAAATATTTAATGTTAGAATGCCATACGTTCCAAACAATTTCAACCAAACTGAATATGCTAGCAGTAGCCATGATAAACGTGGAATGTGCCAATACATTTCCTGTTTGTCTGTTATAATGAAGATAGCACCACATGAGGAATACCGAGCTTTTATACCGTATGTCGAGGATCTATCAACCGACCTCCAGCAAGTTTTGTACACAAGTAGTACTACGTACTCCATGCAAACTAACAAATTTTAAGTGCGCCTGGCATTGTTTAGAAAATTACTGATATCGAAATAAGACAAATAGTTTTTTTTATATCTACTAAACAATTGAATCAAATTCAACGAAACTGCTGAGAAGATAACATTTTTAATAGGATGATTGGTTTAGGTTATAAAGACCCACACAACGAATTGTATAATTTTTATTTAGAATTAGCTATCTTTCGTTATGATTCTCACACCCTTCAATTAGTTGGTCAGGGGCTGATTAAATTCATGATCATCTAAATTTCAATCGGTTAGTTTTGTTTTGGAATTTTATCAGTAAGGCCCTCGACCGTCCTGTAGAGAGCGGAGACTAAATATCGGTTCGATCCCGATCCTGTTCTGATACCCCCATTTATTAGTTGTGAGTTATTATGATAATTTATTTCTGAGATACCACGCCTCGATAATAATGTCGCAATGTGGGCTGCGGATAGGAAAATGTTCGGGCGTTTGCACCCGCATCGTGACACTATTTAAAAATTGCATCGAAACTATTTGCATCAATGCAGAGGATGTTTAAATCTGATTTGGGATTTTACGTGAGATGTATTGTCATTGCACATCTCCACAGCGAATGCGTTTTCTTTGCAGCACGTCTATAAAAAAATATTTTTAAAAAGAACATGCGAATCGAAAAATCAGGTAATGTAAACTTCAAGAGACATTTCAAGAGACATTGCTTTGCTCTCGCTGCCCTTCATCGAAGTGAAGAACGACATTTACAGACTGCCGTGTCTAGTAAGCGAATACATGAGATGATAATGGCCTCGCGATCGAAGTGAAATGTGTTACAGACTTCCCGCCAGTAAAACGATCGTTATCACGTAGGGGCTACAGTTGCGTGTCGCACGAGCGTTCGACTCGCACGCCAGTCCAGAGGTTTCTGCATGCGTGGTCTAAAGCGCTTGATACGATTCTCAGCGTCGCTCTCAACCCCTTCTACCACGGAGGTAGCTCAGAAAAACCAAACTAATTCAGGTCTTAGCGTGTGTCTTGCATTGAGCAAGCGAAGCATTCCAAGTCCTGCGCCCGACGTATAGTGTAAGTACACCATCATGTGGAACTCTTGCCTCTTCTTGCAAGGTTGTATCGCGTGGTTACACATTTAGTCAGTTTTATCGTGCGCTAGCGCGTCCTCCTCGTGTTCGGACGGTCTTGGGTTTGACTCAGCGACTGCATTACAAATAGTTTTTCCAAATATATTTTCGCACTGAAAGTATAGAAACGTTTACGTATTTCCTTAAGAAGGCGTGGGGCATATGTTCAGCGATTCAATAGAGTGATGTATTCCCGTTGAAGTATTTCTTGCGTAGTAAATCGGAATAATGTAACTACAACGCACAGTATTAAAAAAAAGCATCAACGTGGGAAAACATTTCCTCACAAAGTCAGGGAAACCCGTTATCAAGGACTGTTATTTTCTTAGTTTTTCTATTTATACTTCCAAAACTCTGTCGACTTCAAGTAACTTGTTTGGTGTTAATCTGCAACTCAGTCACTCTTAATTAATGTGCAAGACCCTACCTATAAAATTTCTGACACACTGAAAGAAACATATTTTTGTAGGAACCATAATTCTTTAGCCGTTACCCTCCAAGACTGTTAAAATAGGAACAGCAGTCTATTTGGTTGTGGCTACCAAACGTGTTTTGTTTAAGGTATATGGTAACGCCAACAGAACATATTGTAAAATATCAGTGCGTCACAAATCAGTGACTTCATTACTTTCTACAGAATAGAATGTTGCGATTACAAACGGGAAGGGTTCCGACTACAATCCAATACGGTATTCCAACAACGCTGATCTGATGTTGCTACAGAGCTGATTTTGCACTCAGCAGTAAAACATGGTAGTGCTAACAATCTGTTCTGTTGTCTTTACTGAGCAGCATGGTGGTCCCAGTAAAAGTGAATGGTGATCATAACCATCTGTTCTGTTGCTTTTACTGAGCAGCATGGTGGTCCAGGTAAAAGTGTATGGTGATCATAACCATCTGTTCTGTGCCTTTACTGAGCAGCATGGTGGCCCCAGCAAAAGTGTATGGTGATCCTAACCATATTTTCTGTTGCCTTTACTGAGCAGCATGGTGGCCCCAGTAAAAGTGTATGGCGATCCTAATCATATATTCTGTTGCCTTTNCATATGTTCTGTTGCCTTTACTGAGCAATATGGTGGCCCCAGCGCAAGTGTATTTATGGTAATTATAATTATATGCCCTTTTGCCTTTACTGAGTGGCATGGTAGCCCTAACCATCTAGTGTGGTCTATTGTAATTCTCCCATCGGCTCATAGGATGCGCTTCTACTTGCATTTTTTTTTCCTTCAGAACTTGAAAACTTCCTCGTGGAAGTAAGCGGCCTTGACTGCCGCACCTTGTGTTGATAGACGGGCGCCGTAGACCGCTCGAATATTATATCATTTATCAGACTGAGGGTTTAAAATGTATTTATTTTATATTCTTTAATTTTTCAAAGCATGTCATGTAACGTATCCGCAGAGGAATATCGACGCGTCAATACGTATTCATACAGGAGTTAGCTTATCTATTTAAGAAAATAATCTTTTCTTTATTTTATGCTAGCCGTACCCGTGCTCCGCTCGCGTCAATTATAGAATTATTGTTTAGGTTTTTTTAAAATAAAGTCCATGTTTTTATACTTTTCCTGACAATGTTTGCACTTGATTTTCAATTTAAATGAGTGCAAGATGAACAACTTCGTCATTGAATGTTGCTCGCGTGGTTATAGTAACAAAACATATAGCGAGAAATAACGGTATTTGCCAGTAGACAGACACTGATCATAAAAACAGAACAGAGAATTAACGACGATAATTTTTTGTGCTAGAATCGCTCTTTTACTTTCTTTGTAGATCTGGGTAAACGCTAGCAATTCGTTTCGTATTACTCTGAATTTAATTACTTAAATCCCCCTTCAGTGACACACAGCCCTCGGCATCTGTTTCTAACCACCCATCTCTAATTTTTGATAGTGTATAAGCATAATGCCCTGTATCAACGTCATTGTAGAGGCACACTCTCATGTTTGTCGTCAAGCTGAATTTCTTGACATTTGCCCATAAGCTTGACGACTTGAGACAGTCTTTGATTTCATCTGCAGGTGTGCCCCTCTGAATCACCGGTAGTGTTTGGTGGAAGTCACCAGTCTGTAATACAACCATTCCTCCCATAATGTCTGTATTGTTTCGTATATCATGTAGAGTTCGGTTTAGGGCCTCCATCGCTTTTTTGTGTGATATTGTTCTTTCGTCCTACGCTAACAACTTACATTGACGCAGCATTGTACCCCGAGCGCNCCATCGCTTTTTTGTGTGATATTGTTCTTTCGTCCTACGCTAACAACTTACATTGACGCAGCATTGTACCCCGAGCGCTATTTTTGCTAAAAAAATTTCCTGAGGGAATGAGATATTTTTTCGGGATAAAAAAAAGCCTATGTCACTTTTCAGCCCTCCAAATATCTATTTACAAAAAATCACGTTGATCCGTTGCTCCGTTGCGACGTGAAAGGACAAACAAACCAACAAACACATTGGATATCTATATTTATATTATAAAACATTGGGCATCATATTAAAACGGGTTTACGTGTAACGTTTGTGTAGACAGATTTTCCTTTCATATCAAATCATTTTTTAGTACCAATAAAAATATGACGTTAGTTATTTCATTTTATGTCCTGTTTGTGTAAGTGATTTGCGTCTTTTAAAAACAAACAGGGCATTCCAGCAACTTCCCCCCACGTTTACTACATACAAAAATACCAAAATGTTACCCAACTACAAATAAGTTACTTGAAAAAAAAAACCCGTTATATTTTAAATTTCATATCTCGAGGATGCAAGTTATTTCACGCTTCTGGGAACAATCACAGCACCACACCGTGCAGAAACCTCCAGACCGTATTTTAATTTCTCGAGGATCACGCTCATCTCGGACGAAGAACCCACCCACCCGTCAAATTTACGTCGACATGAAACCCGCGAGAGCACAAAATAACTCAGCCGCAAGTCTCGAGGCTGGGGATCGAGGGATATTTGGA
>NQII01006599.1:120499-142375 GCA_002778355.1 Clitarchus hookeri | reverse complement strand
GTAACCTAGTATCACAGTCACTTAAAAAAAAAAACAAGCCGTCGTTACCCAGCATTCCCCCCGCGCCTGCCCAGCTCCGCCGACTCATTCGCGTGCGAGGTCTCTTTGTTTGGGACGCAACAATATATCCCCCCCTCATCTTCCCCGCGCCATCTCCTGCAGGAGCTCCACGCGGCAGATATCGAGCGGCGGAGACTTACCTGCGGGGCCCAGCCACAAACAGCCCATCTTGCAACATTCAGCTCTCGAGACGCCAAAGACACGGAGGTTGTTCCCCCACGTCTAGAGTTATCCCTCGTTTCTCCGCAGTGTTTCGACCAATGGGCCACGCAAATAAACTGAGATATATATGGACAGGGAAATTTCGCGTTTTGAGCTACCTGTAGGCTAGACTCCAATATACCATGTATTTCAGATCCGTAGCTTCCCTTCAATTGTTTGCCACGCCAGTGTGTAGCCAGTTTTATCTCACACCAGGTGATACATGATTCGGTGCTTATTTACTTGCAGGCCTGTTACTAGCTCAGTGTTCACCTGGGCGTGTCTAATACTTTCTTATCCAATTGCAACCATAAAAGAAATGTACACGGGCTTGATGCCTAGTTTGACCTAAAATGAATTCACAAAATTTTCCAGTCCCTACTGATGGATGATTTCCAAGTTCTTTTTTTTTACAAGCGTATTATGTGACTATAGGTTGTTCACGGTAAATTAAGTACTTTTGAAATAAACTTTTGAAAAAGTCACTGCCCGAGCACACTGACAAGCAATGCGCCCAGTAAAGTTGGTAACGACGGAAGGAAAGTAGTTCCTGGTATTAACGTTGGATCAAAAGTGCTAGGCAAACATTGGTGTATAGTAAAATTATGTCTCTTGCTTTTTTTTAAGCATATGCGTGTAGGAATTAGCAAAGTTGTAAAATATTTTTTTTCTAATAACTGCACAGTCCCACTTTACCGAAGCATGAATAAAGTTGTTAGACCCATGTAAATGTTAATTTTACTTATCGTGGAAGAATACACAATATGCACACAAGGAAATCTTACGCAGAGCTTTCAAAAGAGTTCAGTTTGTCGCTAACAGCCTATAGCTCGTTGTACTGTCATGGAGAGTTACTTGTTTTATGTTTTAATGCTTGGTTCACTGAAATATTAAAACCTGGACTCAACACTATATTAAAACAGTTTTTAATTAATTAAAAAATAAATTTCAAAATAAGACATCTTAAATTATAAAATGCAAATTTTAATGCGCATCGCAAGATACAAGTCCACGTAATGTTACGTAACATAACTTTCGTAGACATTTTCATAAAAAAGAGTACTGAATTCGTGTTGCGAAAAAAAAAACAATAACATAACAATTAAAAACAATAAGGAGTACAAAAAAGAAATTAAAAACTATACTTACCGATTTCATTGCGGAAGCTACATTGTTCGATAGTCTGCTAAGTGAAATTTGAGGAGGTGCTTCGGTATATGTTACGAGAGTTCGGATGCTGCAAGTCTATTCGCGGTTTTTTTACACTTTTTAAGTCAAACCTTTGAAAAGTCAGCGCGAGTATGTCGTGTTTGGTTGTTTCCTGAATATGTTGTGTATCACATACTTTTTATACTTCTGTTCACATAAAATTACCGTACTTATTAAATTGATCTTTTACTTATATTTTATTTATGAATGGTATTATTTCGTTAATAATTAATATGAATAAAAAAGTAAGAAAATATATGCGTTGGTACCGCATGGTAAAAAATATTTCTCATCCATAATATTATTACATTTAGTACGCGCGAATGCGGTGCGTTGTCCCTTTGGTGTGATTTTACACTCTTGGTTAAGCTTTGTTTGCACGAGGTGGAGGAATATCCTGAAAGTAGAACTTAGGTAGGGCTACAAAAAAGTTGTAAGTAACCGCGAATAGACCATAACTAAAAAACAGCGACGTCCATTATGATTCATTGTTTAAGGAATTCCTTAGCCAANAAAAAACAGCGACGTCCATTATGATTCATTGTTTAAGGAATTCCTTAGCCAAGGAATCTGTTATGGTATTGTTAAATAGCAACAAAAACGTAGGCTGTATTCTACTACCGCTACAACGTCAATTATAGGAAGTTAAGGGGGAATTACCCTTGCCATATTGGATTTATGTATTTTCCTCCATTACTTAATTTTTGGGATAAATATCAAAAAACCAAGCTAGTCAAGGCATAGGANTTGGATTTATGTATTTTCCTCCATTACTTAATTTTTGGGATAAATATCAAAAAACCAAGCTAGTCAAGGCATAGGAGAAATTTCAACAGTTATTTCGAAATCCCACTTATTTTTCTTACATGATTAGTTTCACATCTGTAACCGTAATCAAGTATTACCTAATTATTTAATAATTTCAATCCCACGTGGGAAAATACAGGTATAATTGAAACCCTACAAATTTCCAAANATTTAATAATTTCAATCCCACGTGGGAAAATACAGGTATAATTGAAACCCTACAAATTTCCAAAAATTCGTTAAGTTGTCCTCTATTTCATGTCGAGCTTTGATTTTTTATTTCTTGTCATACATTTAAATTACGAAGATTTGTAAGAAAATTCGAAGATGGAGTGGAATGTTGTTCATTTTCCTAGACCACTTTAACGAGAAGTGTTGCCGGAAACGGTCCAGCAGCTAAAATATCTTGAAAGGTTGAAAGGTGGACATGGTGTGACATTTACATCTTGTGTAGTTTTCAGCGCCGCTAAAGTGGCGCCACGTTGCGTACAGCGACATTAAATGACGAGAAATGAAGCTACGCCATGTCACGCTTGTTGGCGTGCGGCGCGGTCTTCGTTTTTGTTTCAACAGGAAACAGAGCAAGGCAGCTGTTTCGCTCTCCAGCGCAAGTTTATTACATTTATACCGGAAACAGAAAAATACTTCACACGTTCCCTTACAAGCTCTCCAGCGGCTCTGCACTCTACGTAGTCGCTCGTAAACTTCGACGGCGACGACGAAGCTAAACTACACGCAGCATTTAATGGCACGGTCCCCGTAGTCCGCATTCATTCTCAATTCACGGCTGTTCAAGGTAAATTGAGCCCTTTTTGAAATAGACCACTGAGAAATATCACTGCTCATAAGTTCACATGCTCTAGTGTGCGCACTCTCGTACAGTTTCCCACTTAAGTTGACAGCGAGCAAATAAAAATTGTTCTATGATTTAACGATGTGCTGCGAGTGTTACATTTAAATTTATGGCCACCGATGTTTGTTGCTTTATACACATTATAGAACGCATTTGCAATTAAGTTCGACATCTCCTTCCAAACTATTACACGGTTTCACTTAGACGGTTGTTATGATTTTGATATTTTGTTGATATTTATTTTGTTGATATTTTGTTGATAAGAGTTATGTAATGAACGCTTTATAAAATAGGTTTATTTAACACTATGTTTGTACAATATTATTTCAATATAAATATGATTGAATATGAACGGGGGGAGCTATACAAATATACTGAAATATTAAATTATATTATTGTATAAAGATTTTACCAGCCACGTTCTGAGTAAAGCTTAATTGGAGAGTCCCCACCTTGTTCATGATTCCGGAGGCTGATTGAGATGTAGCAAGTCGACGGCCGGACACACCCATCTTCAGTGGTCTTCTCGTTCCAATGGCACGACGAAAGACACAACCCACGGACTACACTGCCCTATATCGGCTGCGTTGTCCCCGTTTACTGGCCGGTGAAGGGGGTTGCTGTGGTTTACGATTTCATAACTAATTTCAGCGATCATGGCCCGGGTCCCGGATAAATAAGTGAAGGTGTGATCAGGCAGGCCGCTCAGCTAAGGGCCTGACCACAACTCGTAACATCTCCCCCAATGTTCACTAGCGAGATGCCCTCATCTTGCCCTGGAGTCCGTGTGGATTATGTAGATGATTGGGAGTTGCGGGGTTCATCTTGTGGCAGTAGGAATATGGATCGGGTTGAAGTCCTCTTCGCTACGGTATAAATTTTTTTTTGAAAGGAGTTACAGTAGACGGATAAGCTGAGTATGAGGAACTGCTAATTGCTTTCGTGCAGTCCTCAGGCGAGGTGGGCCTAACAAACGCTGTGCTGTGTGTTTGCAGTGGCCGTGCGGGCCTTGAACTTCAATACCGCTGGGTGTGCAAAGTATCTTCCACGTGGGCGCGGCAGACGCCCCGCAGGCGGTTCGCGAACGCGTCAGCCTTTCTTGGGGTTGTGAGACCCTAACACTAACACAATGTGGCGTGAATCGTTCACTACATTAATTATTTGTAAGGACTGAAAATTCAAAAACACTGTAGTCATAATTACAATAGAAGGACATTTAAATGCAAAAGTATTGAACTAGGAAAATCTAAGTGCTTTCACCCCGGTACATTGATTGTTTTGTTTATGTTTGTACATAAAATTATAATTCCTGGAAATGAAATACATGTTAATACATACAATGTAACAGCAGTGATGTAATAATATTAAATAATGAGTGATACATGACGTCACGGTGGTTAGGATAGTTGTAGGATGGTATCGTAATGTAGCAAGTTGTTAAATAAATTATTTAAACCTACGTTAGTTATGGAAATAAAACAAAGATGCAGCTGCTTTTAAACTACGTTTCAATACGTAAGAAGGTAGTTCGAGGGATACTTAAAATAACATAGTATATGTAAATGTATTCTAATATACACTACTATCTAAAAATAACAAAACAAATGTTTAATGCACCAAATGTTATCGTATGTGACAGCCAAATATAATAATAATAATAATAATACGTGTATAAATTACTTTTAAATTTTACAACAAAGTTTCTTATTTATACAATAGTTAAAATCTTAAAATTCAACATGGAAAATCTTATGTCATAACTACATGTTATTGTGTGACCACGTTACAATAAATTCGTATATATGAGACGTATTTTTGTCATAAAATTTACGTAAACAATTCAGTTTCATTCGTAGACTGTTTTAATGTATTACTTTTTTCTTCTTCTTTATATTTATATTGTTGCTAGCATTTAAATACGACTTTTTTTTCCTCAAATTCTTTTGAATCATAAAATTAATTTAGATTTTTTTTATGATTATAATTTACAAACCTTTGATTTTGGAGGCCTCCTATCGGTAATCGCAATACGTTTAAATTGATTTTTTTTTTTGTTAAGCAATAATAGCTGTTTAGAGTAAAGTTGTTATATAAGTTTTACTGTAACCTGCAGGGTGCAGTGTAAGTCGCGTATGTAAAATATGGATACCGATGGTTACCTGTGTACGACGCGCGAGCTACGTTAAGCGGTAGAGCTGGTGCAGTGTAATGAAAGTGCGCGCCTTGACTTTGCTGTGTTTGACGTCAGAACAGGTGTCCTACTGTCTTTGCTATCGCGGACATTGCTTGCGCCGCCTTCCGAAGAGACTTTGGATGAAAGGGTGTGACGTCACTGCTGGTTGCTGCTGTTTATGAACGTGCGGTACCGTTGTTCTGAAACTTACAAGGGAATTTATTAACATAATGCTTTCATAGCTTATTTAAACACCTAATTTGCAGTAAAATTTTAATTTAAAGAAATAACATGACCGTAATAGTTTATGAGTAGGGTTATTTAAAATTAACTTGTTAATTTCATCATGGTCTTATTATATGTATATATGGGTTATTATATTTTCTGGGTGTGTCCGACCTTGGAAGCTTGCATGTTAAGACGTGTGTTAAAGTTAATTTGTTTCTGAATAGTCTTCGTCAATTATACTCTCAGACAATAAAATCTTTATGCTAACCTATGTTTCTGTTTAAAATCAATTTCTTAGGAAATATCTACAAATGAGGACGGTTATAAAAATACCTATTTTCATACAACTTTTTTTTAAAAATAATTTATTGCAGTTAGCTGTGTGCGCAAATAAAACTCTTAATTATTAAAATGTTAATAAGTATGCTGGACACCAACACATAAGTAGAACATGATGACATTGATTATTAAAAAGTTAAGATAGTAATAAGGAGGAGAGGAATGTATAGAAAAAGAGTAACTGTAATAGTACTTCCACACACAAATAAAATGTTATCAAGGCCGAGGGACAACCCATAGTATAAGTAATACATTATGACACTGAATATGCAAATATACGATAGTAGAGATGAAAGGAACACGTAAATAATTAAGTAGGTACTAATTGCAATTCTACTTCCACACAAAAGTGTAGCAATGGGGATTGGGGAAATATCTATGCAATGACATACAACAGGGCGGTCAAAAGCGAAAGTACGCTCATGGTATACTTTCAAGGTACTGTGTAGTATAGAAAGGACCCACAGCAAAAGTCCAACACATCCAGATTGCGCCCCTACTGCCTGAACTCTTTCAAGACCAGTAGAGCACAGAAGAAAGACCTTTCTGGTCGGATTACCACTCCGTCAGAGGCCCAAAGATTGTTCCACGTCTCACGTGAAACGAAAGGTTCGACCTCCTGAGTAAGTACTAATGACAATTGGGTGGATGTGGGTAAACCGTGAACGGACAGTCTCAGTCGAAGTGGGTGTGTCTAGGGCAATATTCCCATTTCGTTAAATACCCTTGACGTTGCACACAATTATACCTTCTCGCGTCAGGTTTAGCAGTCTGCGCATCCACTTCAGGACTGGTGTGCAATTCAGCACATCCGAAAGCCCAGGGTAATAGGCTATGTCCGTGAATCACAATAATGCGTGAAACCAACGAAATTCATTCTGCACTGTGTCCGTATGGCAATGGGTTGTGGGAAGTGTATGATAATATTGGGAGTATGAGAAACTTGAAAATAGAACTAGAACACAAGTAAATTTTAAAGTGGGCAAGGGGAAACATTTGCATGGCGCTCGAGCCGCGGGGAAGTGCTGATGCCGGAATGTGTTGCCTCGGTACCTTGCACCTGGGTCGCGTCGCCTGGCATGTAGCTGCGACTACTCGTCCTTCAATATGGCAAACCTATAACGTAATACGAACTTTCTATCAGCGTACAAATATCTCATAGTTAACTGGCATATCTTATTTCTATGCTATTTTCTTAAAGATATGTTGGCTGGTGGGAGAGCATAATATAATTCTGTTCCTTTATCCGAGCACAATGATATCTTACTACATTATTATGTCTGGTATGAAATTTATTCAATTCGCATGAGTTGAAAGTTAATTTAATGGAAATTGTAACGTGATTATGAATTACTATCACAGTAATAGCTTCATTTCAAATAATTACATTCAGCGCATACAGGTGATCAATATGCTAATTTAAATTACTAGAATGGTATTGCTGAGGTAAATATAAGCAAATAGGGAATTGCGGTTCATACTGAATTTTTCTAAATTTTAATGATATTTGTTATTTCGGTTTCAAATAATTGCTTTGTAAGTTTATATATTGGGCTACAAAAAGAAATTTATTATTTAAAACTAATAAATTTTAAAAGTTGATATTATGACATTATTTTAATCATACAGTTACTTAAAAGCTAAAAGTTTTAATTCTTACAAGTGGACGTGGCTGAAATATTGTTATTATTAATACGGAAATTAGCGTGGGTGGGTGGGGAATTGATTTAAATGGGGGTGGATGGTAGATAAGCTGATGCAAGCCAGCGAGAGGGTAGGGAGGAACCAAGCCTCCGCCATTGTTATGATTATAATATTTTGTCGACAATTTATCCTTAATGGGGATGTAGGGGTGTAACAAGCTATTGATAATAGTTATGTAATTAACACTATATATAAAAGAGGTTTATTTAACATTAAGATTGTACAATATAACTTCAATATGAATATGGTTGTTATCAATTGATAGCAGTCTTTAAGCGATTTCAGAGGTCCTTGGGTGGCCTGATAAACTCTGACACCAGAGGGAAAAAATATTTCGGTCACGCTCTGAGCTGTTGTAGAGTTACGTTTTGTTGTTATTCCACAGGAACCGTAAAATTTTCCGGGATAAAAGTACCCTATGTCCTTTTCCAGGACACATACCAAATTTAATTAAAATCCGTTCAACTATTATGGAGCTGAGTGGTAACAAACATACACCCACATACACAAACACACACACACAGAATATCGCATTTATAATATTAGTAGGATTGGCTCAGACACTTCAAGGGCGTGTGCAACACATTGAGGTCCAATTGGAAAAGCTAATCAAGTGTAAGTGCGGTTGAAGCCACGCTTGCACTCGAATGAATTCGCGAATGTTCCGGGGTCTGTAGTAACGTCCGAGGTTTTCGTATCGCTGACGAAGAAACTTGCACGGCGTCGCGACGCGAGCGAGTGCAGGGGCGAAGCCCGCGGCGCGTGTAGCTGGGAAGTTCGGACGGCCGCCCACTTTCGACCGCTCGGTCACGGGCTCAGACTTCGCCAACTCCCCGCGTCACACGCCAGAACTCGAGCGCAGGTCCTTCCTTACCTACCCGCTCTGCCTTTTGTCGGAAGTTGACTCCGCCGGACCCACGCCCGACTCGCTCAGCCCCGACCACGGAGCATGCAAGGATAGAGTTGTATCTCAACGGCATAACGCGAGAACCTTATCTTATTCATTTGTTTACCAAAGTAGGTTCTATGGTGCTGCCAACGTTTGAACATAGATTAAACTAAAAATGTCCACTTTGTTATGTTGGCAGACAAAGCGCTTAACGCATTTACCCTGCCCCCTCCCCATTTTATTAATGACCTATGTTTCCTGGAGAAAATTATTGATTGCGTCAATTATCCAGAGTTATTTCACAGTATAGTCTATTCGTGGTTTATTCTCACTTTTTGAATCAAAACTTTGCAAAATCGCCCCATGTATTACGTGTTCGGTTACTTCCTAAATATGTTAATTTTCGCAAGCATATTTTGCTTGTGTTAACATAAAAGTACCGCATTTTTGGTTAAATTAAACTTCTACTTATATTTTACTTAAAAATTATTTACGTTGGTAATACCTAGAAAGAAAAAGTCCTTATGCAAAATATTATTAACGTGAGTGC
Source organism: Clitarchus hookeri (assembly GCA_002778355.1). NCBI lineage: Eukaryota > Metazoa > Arthropoda > Insecta > Phasmatodea > Phasmatidae > Clitarchus > Clitarchus hookeri. The sequence goes on along the minus strand of NQII01006599.1, from coordinate 133,362 downwards.
GCACAAATGCGGTGTGTTGTCCCTTTGGTGTAATTTTCTCGACTCGGTTAAGCTTTGTGTACACGAGGCGGAGAAATATTCAGGAAGAAGAAGTTTAGCAGAGCTTCAGAAAAGTTTTAAGTGACCGTGAACGGACTATACAAATGCGTTTGAGAGAACGATGCACTATGTGATAAACAACTTCACCCTGTTAGTCCCGAAAATACACGTGGTATTAAATAACACTTGTGAACGCCATATAGACAAAAAATACTCTGCTACCACCATCAAATTGAAAATAAATGTAACTAAGCACACGCTTCTACAACATCTAAAGAGAAAAAACTACATGATAGTTTATAGTATTTTTACGCGATGTGCACGTAGTAAGTAATAGGTATGTTTAAAAATGCGACAATTTTTTCCCCATTGCCGAAGTTTCAAGACTGCAGCGCCTCGACTTCAGGTATCTTCGGTACGGATTCTGTTACCCTATTCGAGTTGCTGGGACCTGGCACTTATTCTCTTTTATAAAGCTGCAAAGTGGAGCTACAGTCAAGACAGTAATATCAACCTGCCATTCCTTCAGGTCTCTCAGTTTCTGACGTAAGTTTATGGTACTTGGCCAATGACGTTGCGAAACATTATAAATACTTAAACAAATTTTTGAGATTGGAGACGAAATTTCGGTCGGTGTTAAGGCTCGTTGAAGATTTTGTGAAATAAATAAAATTTTATATAGAAGTTTACTCTGAAGCGCAGACATGAATTCCGAACTATGTACGTAAACTTTTATCACATGAACTTTAAGACGTCAATAAGTTTCTATCTTTTTGCAACTACCAAATAACACACAGTAAAGTTAGGAACAAAAAAAAAAATTAAACAACTCTTAAAAAATTTATTTTCTGTAGTCAGAAATTTTTAATAATAATAAATCTGAAACTGCAACTATGACACGAAAACGAAGGATTTATACTACATATAGAAGGTCAAGTTGAGCCTTAGTATCGAGGTATTCAGCGCCAGAGAAGGCGAAGTGAGTTGAAGACACAACCTCAGTAAGTTTAAAATTGGTACAAAAAGGACCTTCTTACTCTGGCAGTCAATTTTTCAACAAACTTCCACAACATCTGTAAGAAATTTGTTTATCGAACTCAAAACTCTTAAAAAAGCAGCTGAATAATACTTTATTACAAAACATGCTTTCTATGCGGTAGAAGAAAACTTAAATCATAAAAATTAACACCTATATTATTACATTCCACACATATATTGTCGCCTTTTCTTGAACGTTTTATTTGTTTTAGTGTAATGAAGACATGCTCCTTGGTACTGGTAGCCTACCTCGGTCAAGAAAAGGTAGAGGAAATGTTGACTTTATATATATGTTATTTGCATTTATAACCCAGCTTATGTGTGTACAATATGATATGTTCATTGTAACATTATATCAATTACTAGCTTACCCGGCCACGCGATAGTGGCATAAAAGATTTTCGTTCTATTCATTTATGTGAAATAAATTGAAAGAGGTATATGCATTTTCAAAATCTTTATTATTGAAATACTTGTTTGTATGCAATGTTTTTAGTTTCACCATCTTCCGCGCGTATGAACAAGTTGGATGGTTTTCCTACTCTAGAACACGACACATACAATTGGCCGTGCGAAAAACATTCTGTTTCTAAATAAAAATGTTCAAACAGACAGCTGTCAACAAAGGAGCTTCCTGACGCGAAAACATGGTAAAAATGAACTTTTTGCAGATTTTAGTACCTTTGCAGGTAATACAGATAAAAAGAAAGGAGTACAAACATTCGTGGGAACGAAAGGAAGGTTTATAAAAAACAGAATGAAAATTGGTTGATTTTTTTGGGAGTTATACGCGTCCGANATATATAGAAGATATTTGTAGGAATTGTCAAATATCTATGAACCATTATATATGGAAAATAGATCAAATGGATGCAATAAAACGAACAAGATGGAGTAGCGGTGGACGCAAGGGTGGGGGAATTGAGAGTGTCCCGAGAATACCCACTTGGCAAAGGCAACGTCCGCTACGTTTCCCACATGCAAAAATCCGGGTGACCCTCCCAGGAATCGAACCCGGTCGCATTGGTGGCAGGCGAGATGTCTGGCGGCTACACCACCGCAGCCCAAACTTCCTGAGAGACAGTTTATTTCTCAATCTCAAGCTTGATGTGTAAGGCGTGACTGAGACACGTCCAGAAACTAAACAAACATGTTACGTCTCCTCTGTTGACTGCGAAGCTGGCAAATATGAAAAAATTGTGCACATTAAAAGCGAGAGAATATTTAAACTCACAAATACACCGCAAACAAAAAAAAAACAAAACAATAAAAAATAGTATTTTACAGAACAAACACCAAAGGATAGAAACCTGACTGTAAATAAATATTCCGCCGAACAAAAAAATCTATGAAGAGAATAACAGAAAAACAAACGGAAAATATTCTGTTAATTAAAAAATAATTTCAACTACATCAATGTTTAGCGAAGAACCNGGGTTTGGGGGGGGGGGGATAGACAACAGTGACAAGGAAACTGGAAATAGTGACTCAGAGTTGATTGAGCACTGCGACAAAATTTTGGTTTTAATTACGGACTTAATATGGAGGCATGTGTTATTTTATCCAAATAACTCATACATCATTAATCACAAAATATTTACATGAATATAAATTTAAGCATACTGAAACATTTTTTCGAAATTTTTTTTTGAAAAATTATATTTTTTATATGCAAGAACTTTATTAAATAATAAAAGCTGTGACCTTGGTATATATTGTGTATGCCTATATAAAATTATTATGATTATTGTAGCGTATTATGCAACTCCATACACCACAGGTTTTGAATTTCCATTCTCTTTAGACACATAGCACATAAATATAGGTGTTCTGTAAATTAGCTAAACTATTTATTTTTATCATATATTGACAATTCTTCCAGCTATATTCAATCGTACTCTGTTAATGAGGAGTTTTTATTACAGTTTCTTGTATTTATTTAATAATATTTTAACAGACATTGGAACTGCGGTAAGACACTGCGCGAGTCAAAACACACATAACGATAAAAAAATTAGTTCTTGGAAGCAAATGAACAGCCCATGTTTGGCGATCGTTATCTTGTCTCAACATAATTTAGTGTTGTCTATAAACGTTTATAAAAACATCCTTGATCAGTGGTTAATCTATTATGTATTTTAAGAGTTGTTTTCTTATACCTGAACCGATTTGCCGAAACATTACCCTAAAGTTTTTTTCTGTGAGACTATAATTAAACACAGTCAAGTGAAGTTGCCCCTGATAGGAAATAACACATGCTCAACAACGGAGAGAGAATATTCTGTGTAATGCGGATAAGAATACGATTTTGGATTGTCAACAAATTTACACAGCGCAAAGTAAATGGAGCAATGTTTTTGTGTGCAGTACATATATTTTGACAAAACACGAAGCATAAAAAACAGTTGAATGGCAACGAAATTAAATTTTGTCAGCACGTGACTTCAGATTATAGGAATTATTCACATGCGGCCAGTGACGAAATTTTTTTTCAACGCCTAATAAGTTTTATTTCAATAAAAAAACTTTTTTTGGGGGGGCTTTGTTTTTAGTGAAAGTTGGTTTTCCAAATGACGGGTGAATATAAGTCTCTGTAGTGTCAATAATTGTGTTATAGTTGAGGTAAGTAGAATTATAATTTTTTTTTTTGGCGCAACGGGACCCGGGACTGGAGCCGGAACCAACCGCCACCATCTTTAATTTTCCTCTTTGCCTCAAAAAATTTCCTTTTACCTTCAAAATCGACCATTACGCCTCAAAATTTCCCTTTCCCCCCTCAGAATTTACGTCTTCCCCTCAAAAAGCACCGATCGCCCCCTCCCCCCCCCGGTTGAAAAAACGAGCATCAGAAAGGCACTTTTCAATCCACAGGAAGGATTTCTGAGGATCGCTTCTCGAGGGCAAATCAGTGGCGGCCATATTGGTTTTATAGGAATAGGGTTTGCCAAATCGATACACAGGATCCAGGATCGAAGCCAGAGCCGACCGTCTGCAATCTTGGTTCTGCCAACTATCTTGTCCGCCATTTTTGATCCAGTTGACCTTGACCTTTGACGTTCACCCCAGTGACCTTTAACCCAAAATTTTTCAAAAAATTCCTGACAATTTTATAAAACTCCCAAAAAATTCCAAACAATTCCCAAGTGTTAATAAAAAATTATTTTTAAAAATGCTCTAAAATATTATGAAATTAAAATTTTAACGTTCGGGTTTAGAGGTGACGAGGGACTAGAACCAACCAGCCAACATATTACGACGATACTAAACCCACATGTTGGACCAAGGTGACCTTGGTCCATGACCTTCAACCTATAACCGTAACCATGGATGACCTTGAAAACAAAAGGAATAAATTGTAAAAATTGAATCAATTCATAACAGCGAGTATATTACATTACTGAATACTACCGCCATATTGGATACAGGTAATTTAAACCCCAATTATCGATTAAACATGATCCGAGCTACAAAGGTTGCTTGTGTGAAAGTTTTGTAATAAATACTCTTATTTTTTTTGTAAGGTCAAGCAAACACCCGCTGAACCCCAAGTTACAGCCCTTTAATTTCGTGACATTACTTTATGCACACTTACGAGCTGATATCTAGGGAGTCCTTCTTTCTATGTACATTTCGGTAAAGAAGAGCTTTAGCAGTACGGTCCAGTGGGTTCTTGATCTATGAGCGAGTATACTTGGTCGATATAACTTCCGCGGCCCATGAAGAAAACTGAAAATTAAACTTCTAGAAACTTTATTTTTTGAATTGCTGGTTTTATATTACGCTTCGTAAAATAAGATTTGTAGATCAACAAATCCATTTATGTGCTTTTGGAAAGTAGTCCAGAATAACTTTTTTCTCGTGCTACTCGTAAAATGTATTCTACGAGGACCAGCAAGATATATTCAAACTGTTATTATGCACACTAGTTCTCCGGAAAGTGACTTCGCTGAACATTAGACTTTTTTAACTGTTATAACTAAAGCATTTTCTGTAACAGGTCTCAGTCGATATGAAATTATTTTTCATCGAATGCAGAATAAAGCTCTGCACTTAATTATGATCATAATTAACGTGGTGTTCAAACAGTTAAATGAAATGCAACCAAAAATTACACGAATCATTTCATTCTCATTGTAGTTTTTTCGATTGAAACTTACACATCGGCTACTTTGAGAAGAGCTCAATTTTAAATTAATTTAAATACAAAAATATACTCGTTTTATTTACGTGGGCCTCCTGAGTTGTTAGATTAACGGTCCCGTTACATAGATGCAAGAGGAATATGGCAAAACATTTTGTGGTTAAGAACTCTTTGTATTTTTTTGACAAACGAATTGGAATTCAGATAGTGTTGTAAGAGACGAAAAGTTTCTTTACGTTCAGTATCATCTACACTTTTGGTACCTAAATTAATATCTGTATGAACTTTTGAATTAAAATCTTAGCTATTAAGTATTTATCGAAAAAATGCTCTCTTGTAAGGATACATTTTTCTGAGCTTTCTGTGCAAACTGTATGTAAAGTCGTTTCGTTTGGCATTTGCTTGATATTCGTGTAAGAAATTGTATCCGTGAGGTCTTGATCGGAATTAATTTGGCATCGTGTAAAAGTATCTTAAGCAATAATATTATTTTTTTTAAATCAGTGCAATATACTCATCATCAGAGACCAGTACAACATGTATATGGCGTCACTTCATCGCCATGTTTAACTATAGCCAATACAGCTGTATGTAAGTTATTGTGTTTGGCATTGGATACCTAGCAATAAGTTTTAACTCTGCACGAAATAAAATAAAAAAACACATCGCAGTTTGTAAAATATATTATTTTCCTTGACATTTTCTATGTGATATTTTCATTGCTCTTATCGCGTATTTAGAGAATTTGCGATTTGCTCCCCGAAACTGCAAAACACCAATAGATTAGCAATGCCATTTAAAATAAGAAGGGTTATGCAAATGTGACTTATTTTCTCACGAAAAAAAAAAAAACGAAACAAATGTTATGAACTTTCGTGAAACTAAAATGAAAATATAAAACTATTTTACAAACGTTCAGTATTACCGTAAGTTTAACGAATTTCATAACATTTTCGCAAGTTATTTATTGTAATAAATTCGTTTTAAAACCGAACCGAAAAATTTCACGATATGGAGTATTTACCACAAGAGTTGTCGCCTACATTAAAATATCCGTTTTATATAGTTATTTAAATTGTAAAATTATGAAAACACACGAGATGACATACAGTCGAAAATTTTCTTTGCTGGGGCATTAAATAACCGTTCAAGAAACACCCGAGGATTAACTGAAATAGAGAATTATCGTTTCGTAACAACTTTCGGCAACCCAATTTCCTACCGAAACAAAACTGAAAGTTGTAATTTTCGTTTTCGTTTCGGTATACCAAATATTCGCACAACCCTAAAAGCGATTTTTTCAGTTCAGAATGTTCTACGTACAGGTGGCGGAGTGTATTGGGCTGAGCTCGAATCAGGGACCTGAAGAACTACAACCAGTGTCCGTGTATGGAAATGAGGCTGCTGTTGACAACTTGCGCAAAGTCTGACCTCACCGCCTGGTTGCGCGAGAGCCATTGTCTGTGGTCGGTGCGCTGTTGTGCCCCATTGGAGAGAGGAACCTCTGTTAACAGCGAGTCGCTGCCGTCGCCTGGGAACGAGAGGATCGTCACGACCTCGGCAGTGCACTTACTGCGTGGATGCTGCAGCGGGACGACACCACGGCATGTGGGATAGTCTCTTCTAGGCAGGATCCAGCATCACACCCAGATAACGAGCACACCAGCATGTTCGCGCGCCTCGCTGTAGCGAGGAGAGTGACGTTGCAAGGGAGAACTGGTAACTCTCAGATACTCTGCATTCAGCGAAACTACATCTTCTAATGCCAACAACCATTCGCATTAAACAAGACGACAGTGGAAAGTAGCATCATGTACCTTCTGAGACCTGCCCGCAAAAATAAAGCAACCGCGCACGTATATCTTCTGAACTTGCAGAGGAAGCACTTTTGTCACACATAAATACGATATATTTTCTAGTAGACGATAAAATCAGTGATATGCTAACATTATTAATATAACAGCCCAACACAAATATAGTATAACATGCATTGTAGTGATACTCAATTCCGGGGGAGGGGGGGGGATCTCATCTGGTTTAATGTCCAGGATACTTAACTCACCCGCTCACTAGGGAGAATCACGGACATAGACTGACGATTAAGCATTCTCTCGTTTATCTGTGATACTGTTAACAGCTCTAAGCAAAATTATTATTCACATTATTATTATTGCAGCGTCTTTATAAATATTAAACTGATTCACTTAAATTACTTTTTAATTTATCTGTTACCTTATGAAACCTCGCGCAAAACAATACAATTTAGGATTAGACGTCTTTGTTGCCGTTTGCGTGCGGATAGGTGAATTGTTTGTAAATGCCAGCGAGGCATCAGGGTTGTGAGGTGTAAGGGAAAGTAGGGTAAAACTGGTTAGGCGGGTGAAAACGGAAATTCGTGTTTCTCCGAACATAGAGCTGTTATCTCACGGCTGTGGCATTAAATTGCATCAGAAGCACTTGTAGACAGTCTGTCTTGAGTTGCAGACGCATTGGGTTTGCTGGTCGTAATTCTCTGGGTATTGGAAGATAACGTGAAAAGATTTCTCATCGTTTTGATGTCTTAGTTGCTTCATATAAATATCCTGCCACAGTTCTTCGCTATGGGAAATATAACATTGGTTTCAATATATTCTGGAGATCATTTAGCAATATTGTTAATATTTCTATCACGCATCGTGTGGAAGGGACGCCATATTCGTTTTAAGTTGTTGTATACGACAAAACTAGGTATATAGATGTGGGGAAAAATCGGGTAGTACCCTATTTCACCTCACACACAGTATTTTCATTTGCTATAATAACAGGTGCAATTTATAATGGGATTATTAAATGCCAACATGGCATAATTTTTAAATGCACTTGTAATAATAATTCAAACCAATAAAATAAGTAAAACAATATTATTTGAACATTTTTAACTGTACTAATTTGTACTTTAAAATTGAAATTTTATTTGATATTCACCCTACATATCCCAATCATAAAAAAAATGTTCTCTTTGTTTTGTCAGGTCACCAGGACGCCACGCCATTATGTAAGGGAAACAAGGGCTGAAGAATGTATGTCAGGTGTTATACTAGATGTGTTATAAGGAACAAAAGGCACATGGTGTTACCCAGTCTGCACTGGACGATAGAGTTGGGAAGGCCGAAAAGAAGATTTGTCAACACACAAAGCTGCCAAAAAGAAGTTGGGTCTCTATGGAATAATAAAAAAAAGAACTCGTGGAGTACATTTCGTTCCTTAAAGAAAGGCTATTAGGTCTTACATTGACTGATGTTTCTGAAATAGCGTTTCTGGTAGCATAGAGGAACAACATTCCTAATTCATTTAGTAAATATAAAAATAGTGAAGGGGAAGATTGGCTATATGGCTTTTTAGACGAGCACAAAGAACTCTCATTGAGAAATCAAGAGGAAAATTCGACTGCGAGTGCAAAGAACTTTAACCACGTGTCTTTTGGAAATACAACATCTCATATCTGTATACAGTGTAGTTTTATTATTTTAAGTATTTATTTAATGTTTGTTTATATATTGGAAGGTTTTTTTGTAATTTTGTGACTTACGTATGTTTTACATTGAATGTAGAGTCCTAAATGGTACTCTAATTTCGAAAGCAGGTTTGTTGTGTGACTTTATAAAGAAGACTGATGGAATGTAATATTATTATTTATTTATTTTATAATTTTCTGTATGGTAAACGTAAGTAATTTTCTTTTCTTTATTTTGTTAGTGTTTGAATTATAGTCACTGAGGTTCGACCGTGTGTCAGGTGCTCAGAATTTAATTTTATTTAAGTCTGAGATGAATTACACGTGAGCAAAATTTGTTTTAATGTTATTTATTTTAAATTTCATCACACTTGGAACGCTTGCTTGCATGAATTATCGGGTACATAAATTTGTCACATGACATTTGAAAATATATTGCGGGCGAGACCCGCCGGCTTTTCAAATGCACATGTAGAATGTTCTACAATTTCAAATGACGCGGACGTGATGTGTGCCGCTCTACACTTAGATTGCCATATATAATTAAGAGATGGCACAGTTGCATGTGTGTAAGTTGTGCCATAATGATTTATTTGCATAATTATGTCCAGTTGTGGCATTGGCATTAATGTGTTTAAGTCTTAATAAAATCAATTCCTCCTTATACAGTATCCCGGCAAGGAACTGTGTTATTCTATTCCTTTTATACAAAAAAATGGAAAGGCCACAAAAAGGTGCAGTTAAATGTATTTGTGTGTGAAACACGTTGTTATGCCCAAACAAGCCCTGATGACCAGTTTATTATGCTTTATTCCTGAGCACCGGCGAACATTATGAAAGGTTTTACAGTTTTTTGTTAAATATTTTTTTTCTAACTTTTAACAGTAATTATTTAAGTGATTTAGCAGGCAAATTATGAAGCAAGGCCAATTTAAAACAATTTAAATTTGATTTGAATAACTCCACAAGAGTGAAAATTTATTTTGAATATAAATTACTTTTACAAAAACATACATTCTTTTATAAATGGATGGCATATGTACATCGTACAGTCCTACACCAACACCACTGAGGAAATAAATAATGCTATTTAATAGCAATTTTTATTTAGCCACAATTTACATGATGTGTTTTTGTTGTTTGAGGTTTACTATTTTTTTTAAGAATGTCATGCTGAATTGTGTTTTGGATACTGTACCACCACCTGGAGTGTTCTCTGTTTGACTAGTCCATTCTGTCGCATTGGATATAATACTCATTAATAAACACTCGCACATAATATGGTGGAACCGAATTAAATTTTTCATACACTACCATAAATAGTTTTATAATCTCCTGGAATCGCTTAATGGTAATGACAAATTCTTTCCTAACCGTGTCTATAACGTTGACGAGACGGGCGTTATTATTGTCCCTAACAAACCTTCTAGAGTTCTAGCTAGCATTTCGAGGATCTTTGCCATCATCTGAAAGTGGCACACTTGTGACAGTTGAAATGTCCATGAACGGAGCAGGCAGCATTATGCCTCCTATGTTTGTCACCCAAGGAAGGAGAAAGAAAACCCAAGCTGATGAATGACACTCCTCCGAACTCTTTTGCTGTCAACCATCAAAGTGGGTGAATGCAGAAAGAGACGTAAGTTGTTTGGTACAAGGAATTTATCGAATTTACACATCCCTCACCTTTGCTGTTATTTCTGGACGTGCATGTTTTCCACGCGATAAATTTAGAACATGTCAACCTAGCTAGGGAAAACCACGTTGTCATCTCGTGTTTTCCTCCGCATCGTACACACCGCTTACAAACACTAGATGTGTCGTCTATGGATCCTCTGAGTGCATGTGAGCACGAAGTTCGGACATGGCTATTTGCACATCCTGGGTGACAAGTGACTATATATATATTAGGGAAACTGTTTAGAGATGCATTTTAAGAGTGGCTGTAATGCAAACAGTTATCAGTGGGTTTGAAGAACTCTTACTGGCCTATGGAATAAAAATTAGTATTAATGTTTGCAAATATGATTAATAATTTAATTTATGCACCTTCAATGTCACTGATAAAATGATAACTTTGTTGTTGGAAACTGATTAATTACGTATTTAAATTATTTGTAAATACTATTACGTATTTTTATTATATGGAATTAGAGTAATCAAAGTGATGATCTTGCTTAATGAAAGGCGTTCTTTTACAAATTATGGATTCTAAAGCATCCAAAATGTGAATGCATTATTTTTTTTATATTAAAAGCATGCTCCTATTGAGTGTCTTTTTTCAACATTTAAATAAGTAATATCTAACAAAATATTGTACGGCTATAAGATGCCGATGGCTATCTTGTCAGACATGTTGAATGTTGGTGACCTTGACCTTTGACCTTGTATATGGTGACCTTTAACCTTGAAAACCCCAAAAATCCAACAAAATTCCAAAGAAGTTCATTACAAAAATTATTTAAAAATGTATTTTTCAAAGTTATTGTTCAAAATTTATTTTAAAATCTTACATTTCCTGAGGGTTCCCTAGCACCACGTCCAGCAGACGACTGACACCTCCCTCCCCTTATCAATCACTCCCCTCGTCTTTGCCAATTCCGCCGAATGCAGCCATCTTGGTGGTTTTTTCGTTTGTAATTTGTTTACATTGCTGACGCCACCATCTTGGACTTCATATGTTTACTTTTATATCACCTAGGTGGGGGTAGTGTATTTATAATAGAGTTCTTCACCAGGTGAACAGTCCATTTAGCCACCAGGTGGCAGCCATATTTGTTTATATTTTTAAAGTGTAGGTGGTGCTGTCGGCACACTCCATATTGGATTCTATTTTCAATAGATAGGGGGCATTAATTTCTCGATTTCACTGCCAGGCGAGATTTCGGTACCCGCTCATTCGGACGATTTATCGGCCAAGTGATCTTAGGACACTCATATTTATAGACATATAAAATCGGTAATTTTTCATCCTATTAAAATTTTTTTCCAATCATCGGTATACCCACATGCATAATTGATTAAATCGACAATTTCTTTGTATTAAAATCTTTAGTTGACAATAGTAATTTTTTTTTTTAGTTTGAATTCTAATTAAAGTATTCTTGAAGTTGAGTATTTATTCTGTTACCCCTCGCCCCACCACTCTAGTCCGGCCAATTATTTACCCTCGCTTAATCAATTACCACTAACGCTCTTATTTTCAGAATTTTGGCCAGAGTATCCTGGCGTGGGGAAAGTACAGGATGAATATAAAAGAATACCCCTACTTTGAAGGTCTATAATATTAAAACCAAACCACCTAAAACCTTGAAAGACCAATCAAATGAAACGTGGAACCATGAAGTTTGTTTGTAATACATTCATAAATGTTCAAAGTGACCACCATGAGCGGTCCGAACGACATCTACACGATAATCAAACTCGTTCCACGCTCCTGTCAGCATGTCCGTGTTATGGTTTGGATGGCGTTCGTAACTCTCGGTTTGAGGTGGCGAGGTGGTAGCAAGCTCGCATTCGACACGTCAATGTGAAGGGGACGGTTTGATGTTTCCTTTATTTTCCCAGAAAGAAGTAGGCGGTGCCTTCATGTCTAAGCTGGTTTTTAGCGACCAAGCGACGTTCCATACAAATGGTAAGGTGAACCGAACAATGTGCGGGTAAGGAGTCAGGAGCCTCCACATGAAACCACCGAACACGAGCGCTTTTCCCCCAAAGTGAACGTGTTTTGCGCTGTATCCAAAGACACTGTTTTCGGCCCTTTCTTTTTTCACGAGCCCACTGTTACTGGAATCCCTTATTTGGACATGCTTACAGAGTGGTTGTTTCCTCAGTTAGAAGAGGCGGCGGGGGACTTAATATTCCAGCAGGATGGTGCGCCACCCCATTGGCACATAGCTGTTCGCGGATACTGAACGAGACGTTACCGCAACGCTGGATTGGTCGAGGAGGAGTTGGTGACAAGGCTCTTCATCACTGGCCCCCAAGTAGCCCGGATCTTACCCCGTGCGATTTTTTCTAGGGGGGTACATAAAGGATCAAGTGTTTCGTCCACCATTGTCGGCTAACATTGACGACCTCAAAACGAGAATTACGGACGCCATCCAAACCGTAACACCGGACATACTGACAAGAGTGTGGAACGAGTTTGATTAT
>NQII01006599.1:26249-120409 GCA_002778355.1 Clitarchus hookeri | reverse complement strand
CAGAAGTGCCTCAAGACGACGTGGCATGGACTCGACTAATATCTGAAGGTATGCACGAGGCAATTCAAACCATGAATCCTGCAGGGCAGTTCACAAATCCAATCTGCGCCAATTTGAGAAAGGGTTGCACGTCTGTCATGTTTAATGATTCTCTTCAGTCGTCGTTTGTCCCGTTCTTTCACGATATTTTCCGGCCGCAGTGACGTCAAAGATGTGATGTCTTACCGGATTCTCGATATTCACGGTACACTCGTGAAATGGTCGTACGCGAACATCTAAATGTTATCGCTACCTCGGAGATGCTATGTCCCATCTCTCGTGAATGGACTATAACACCACGTTCAAACTCACTTAAATCGCGATAACCTGCCATTGTAGCAGCAGTAAACGATTTGGCTGCCGACCGCATCGCGTTACTCAGATTGGTTCCATACCTCTGTTATTTGCATACGCACGCCTATACCAGTTTTTTTGGCTCTTCAGTGTAGAACTTCAGATTTGGGGTATTCTTTTATACTTAGNAGAACTTCAGATTTGGGGTATTCTTTTATACTTAGCCTGTATATAATGGGGAAAATGTCGACCCTAGGCACAGTTTCGCGTCTGATGCCAGAGGTGACAGATCGCTCTCTCATCCCTTTTTTTTAGTATTCTGACTGGTAAGTTCAGATATCCAGGTCACAGGATATTATCAAGTGTGGACGTATTATGCATATATTTTCCCGCGAAACTACAAATATGCTTAAATTTGGAGTATCGGTTTGGGCCAGCTTGTCTGGAAAAATATGTAACCTCATAAAACACGGTACTGGAACGTGTTTTTTTTTCTTTCAATTTATATATCTACCACCGATCTAATTTGCAAAAGCGTTATCTCAATACCCGTGACGCTACTGTAACACTTCATTTGCATTCACCAAATGTGTTGGAAGACACGAAAAGTATGAATGTTCGAATAATGCAGATCGAGTGAAATATAAGTGTATTAAATGAAGCATGGCATTTGCTAGGTGCGATAACTTGCAGATGTATGCAAAAAGCTGCGTAGCTGTAGGGCCTTCACCTGCCAAAATACGTCGTGTACAATCTACTTCTCAGCAGCGTACGAGTGACTTCCCACAAAACCAAGGGTTCAGGATGAGCATCCACCATCGTGCCAGCAACCATCACACCCAAGAATCGTGAAAGGTTCTGGGCTGGTTAATGNGTTCAGGATGAGCATCCACCATCGTGCCAGCAACCATCACACCCAAGAATCGTGAAAGGTTCTGGGCTGGTTAATGACAATAGTTTCGTGGAGACCCAAACTGCATTCTATCTCAGTCTAAAAACCTATGCCTCCACAATAAGAGCTGGTATTCGAAGGATATTTGCATATGTTCAACTTGAATAGGGGAAAACATTGCTGTTGGCTCTCCACATAAACACGCCACCAATAAGATTTAATGTATGGCTTGAACGCCGCATTGCAAAACTTACCACATTCAACGAAAGGAAGCTATTCGAATCGAAATGCAAAGTTTCGAAAATATTGTAAAATCTGATACTGGAAGTACATGTCACGAGAAAGAAGCATCCAAAGAGTAAATGTTTCGGAGTAAATATTAACGAAAAATCAATTACCGAGTGCCCCTTCCTCCCTAAACAAAATGATGCCCCCCCCNCCCCCCCCCCCTCAGCAAAACATTTGTTTAAATTTCATGTTGGAAAAAATCATGTGTCGTGTTTGGATGCATTATACAGCTCTCTATAAAGTAATCATGGCTCTTAAAACCCAAAAACAGAGTTAAAACCATTTCGCTACCCCCACAGTATGTCATATGCACAGTAAAGGATCCCATGCATTCTTCCTCACCAAGGCGTAGACGCTCATCATTAAAACCCGTTTCCTCCCAAGCTTATAATCAGTATGTTAGAAAATTATGCNCTCACCAAGGCGTAGACGCTCATCATTAAAACCCGTTTCCTCCCAAGCTTATAATCAGTATGTTAGAAAATTATGCGGCGGGAAAAAAAATATCCATAAAGTTATTCCACGTGCGCCGATATTTCTAGCTCCCTGTGTCCGGATATAAAACTCTTTATACATGCAAATAATGTACGTATGGTAATTTTTGCGGGGGAAAATGTCATATACCATGAGAAGACGCTAGCGTAAAGAACACCGACCACAAGTACAAATTCAATAAAAAAACGGTTACCTTCGGAAAACAAAATTACTCTATTTTCATACATTCGCGTGCGCTCGTTTCATTAAGAGATGTATCTGATCCACAGTAAAAACACCCCCTCCCCCTTTTCCACCCCAGAAACACATCACACTGCTACATGATTTTAGCCGAATGAAAAGTGACATGCGAACATGTGAGTGTATATGTGCAGCCTCTAATCCAGCAGGTATCAGTAGTATTCACTCTTTATGACTTACGCGAACTAAAAAACAGTTTTATTTCCGAAATGCTAGTCCGCAATGCAGAATTCAAGACGACGTGGCATGGACTCGACTAATATCTGAAGGTATGCACGAGGCAATTCAAACCATGAATCCTGCAGGGAAGTCCACAAATCCAATCTGCGCCAATTTGAGAAAGGGTTACACGTCTGTCATGTTTAATGATTCTCTTCAGTCGTCGTTTGTCCCGTTCTTTCACGATATTTTCCGGCCGCAGTGACGTCAAAGATGTGATGTTTTACCGGATTCTCGATATTCACGGTACACTCGTGAAATGGTCGTACGCGAACATCTAAATGTTATCGCTACCTCGGAGATGCTATGTCCCATCTCTCGTGCATGGACTATAACACCACGTTCAAACTCACTTAAATCGTGATAACCTGCCATTGTAGCAGCAGTAAACGATTTGGCTGCCGACCGCATCGCGTTACTCTGATTGGTTCTATACCTCTGTTGTTTGCATACGCACGTCTATGCCATTTTTTTGGCTCTTCAGTGTAGAACTTCAAATTTGGGGTATTCTTTTATACTTAGCCTGTATAAAATGGGGAAAATGTCAACCCTAGGCACAGTTTCGCGTCTGATGCCAGAGGGGACAGATTGCTCTCTCACCCCTCATTTTTTAGTATTCTGACTGGTAAGTTCAGATATCCAGGTCACAGTGTATTGTCAAGTGTGGACGTATTACGCATATATTTTCCCGCGAAATTACAAATCTGCTTAAATTTGGAGTATCGGTTTGGGCCAGCTTGTCTGGAAAAATATGTAACCTCATAAAACACGGTACTAGAACGTGTTTTTTTCTCTTTCAATTTATATATCTACCACCGATATAATTTGCAAAAGCGTTACCTCAATACCCGTGACGCTACTGTAACACTTCATTTGCATTCACCAAATGTGTTGGAAGACACGAAAAGTATGAATGTTCGAATAATGCAGATCGAGTGACATATAAGTGTATTAAATGAAGCATGGCATTTGCTAGGTGCGATAACTTGCAGAGGTATGCAAAAAGCTGCGTAGCTGTAGGACCTTCACCTGCCAAAATACGTCGTGTACAATCTACTTCTCAGCAGCGTACGAGTGACTTCCCACAAAACCAAGGTTTCAGGATGAGCATCCACCATCGTGCCAGCAACCATCACACCCAAGAATCGTGAAAGGTTCTGGGCTGGTTAATGTGAATGTAGAAAATTAATTATATGTAGAAATTTTTTGTAAATAAATTCTGGCTCTAACTCCACCTATGTTTTTTTTCTATAAAAGTTTAAATTTGAAATTTTTTATTAATTCCGGTGAAACCAAAGATACTTTGTTATGTTGTGCAACTAAGAAGTAGGAAAAAAATGGTACATCCTTCACTTGCCTATATACGTCAAACACAAAACACACACACACACACATACTAACACACACACACATACACACACACTGACCGAAATATCCTAATTGCAGGCGAGACTGATAGGCGCATTGAACTACTATTAAGACAAAAGAATACTTAAAGAAGTAGTCACGAGTGCCATTATAGAAGTAAACGAGAGACACGCGCAGTTGTAATCTGAGCTCGCGCACACGGCCAGCCGCGCTGCACCAGGTGTTGAATTGGACTTTGCCGTGGCGCACTTCCCACCGGGGGAAAGATTGTCGCTCCAGCAGCTTGTTTTATTTCTCACACACGCCAACTTTAATTCCTAGGATAATAAACACAGATGATATCTGCACGCTCATGTCAACACCAGGGTGACCCATGTTCAGGGGGGCCCGGATTCGATTCTCTACTCGTTCGGCCGAATTAATTTCTTAAAAATCACTCCACGTGAATGCCGGGATGATTTTTTGGCTGAGTCCTTACTTCTTCCCGTTTGCCCTAAAAACTAGCTCCGTCTAAAGGCTATAAACTTATAATTTTTTAAAAAATAGTTTCAGCTTGCACAAACAGCTAGAAAATGTAAGCTCACGCTACTATTTTACGAGAATCGAGTACGCAGACAGGTATAGGATGTCTTAATACAGCAACATTTCTGAATAAATTTCACGTCGAATACTTGGTGTTTGAATTTGTTATCTTTAAAATTGACGCAATGAAAAGGAATTTCGTTTAACATTTATTCCCAGTTTGAAGTTCGTGGCTGCCGGTTTGGTAGGCAGGGCCGTTAAGGGTGTTCGCCACGAGAAAAAAAAAACGGTATGTCGGTGTTAGTATGTGGCATGACAACTCTCAATAACTGCTGCTCAACTCCATATGTCTAAGATTAATTACAATGCAGCAACGCTCCCTTGTTCTGATTTGGTTGCTCTGAGTATTATCTGTATCCCCTCTACGCCATGCACCTTCCTTTAATGCTCCCCCTCCCCTCCGGGTCATAATTTATCTCATAAAATTGTTTAAAGGCTGTTATAGGTAAAGTAAGCACATTTGGTATCAACCTTTGGAAAATATCATTGCTTTTTTTTTTTACGTATTTGCGACAGTGCATACTGGCATACAGATTCTCCATGAAGGAAGGAAAAATATTCGGTTGAGTAGCTCCTGTTTGATAGAAGAGAGACCTCGTTATGACCCTCGCGATGAAATCTCAGCTCAACGTACCCAAGTTGCCCTGACCGTACAGTTAATTACTTGCTCATCTGACTTCACGAACTGTTACGCAGGCAAGAAGTCAGGTTCCACCATTGACCAGGGTTTTCCAAGTGTCGCGAAGACAGACTGAAACTTTTAGTCATTGGCGAGTTTATTTGATCGTCGAAAGTTTCCACAAAGTTCAGAAGTTGCCCCATGTGTCAGGCAGGTGGACTTCCGTGGCCAATCAGCAAGTGGGTATTGCAACAGTTGCGTGATCGTTTGTGCACGACGGAGTGTAACTAGTGGTTTAGTTGTGTGAATTACGAAACTCCGCAGCTCTACACCAGACTTATTAACTGCACGTGTTACCCTTTTTGCTCTTGTTACAGATCCCTGACCTACTAAGAGATGGTTCTACGATCAATTCCGTGCCCACAAATGCGGTGCGTTGTCCCTTAGGTGTATTTTTCTAGACCTAGTAAAGCCTTGTTTGGACGAGGCGGAGGAATAACCTTCAAGTAAAACTTCTGCTGGGCTTCAAAAAAGTTGAACGCTGCATATAGTGATGTGCCTTGGCGTCCGTCATTTTTCCCCCCCAAAAAAGAAGCGCTTTAACATAAACTGGATTTTGCTGAACTTATTGTGATTCAAGTAGGTCTGGTAGCTTAAGTGCAGGGAATATAGGGTAGAGTGCGCGCACGAGGTGCGTAGTAGCCACTCCGTGTCATTACATTGCACTGCTTTTCTGCCAACACGGCGATCATAAACCACGTGGGTGCGATTTGAGGTTAGAACACTCCTTTATTATCAAGTGATTTGACATGTTTGTGTACTACCTCTAACCAACTTGTAATGCAGTTTGATTGAATTCAAACTGGTAAACGTATTTTATTCATACGAAAGGTATTGTCTCTTGAAACTTAAGATATTAACAAACACGCTCATCACTGTCGACTGCGAGACTTTTACAGTTGTATTGGTGTGGGGTTGGCCAATGTTGGTTACGTACACAGAAGATGAAAGATCGGTATCTCTCATTGTTAGTCTATGGTTCAATATTGTGACAGAGAAATTGGTTACTGCACATTTATCATAATCATCTATACCCCATACGCCCCTAGCCTTGCTGTCTACAACTAGAAGCCCCATACACAGTAAAAGCTACATAGTTCCCTACTCAATTCCGTAATTATATATTTTCCCGTGGCACTACTACTATGGAAATTACATATATAAAGGCAACAGCGATAATTGCATAGTTAATGTGACAAAATGGTTCCATGTCTTTGTTATTTGCATTTGCACGCCTATACCAGTTTTTTTTGGCTCTTCAGTGTACAATACTGAACAACAAGAAAGCGATTTTGGAAAAATTGACTAAATTAGTATGGGTGTTCTGAGTAACGATAGTACTTATTTTTTTTTACCAATATGTAAGTAAACTTTTCAAGCAAGAGCATAATCTCAGCTATACAACGACATCAAAGAAAATAACTGATATTTTTATACTGTGAGCAGAAATATTAAATGTATACACATTCAATAATAATTCCACACTTGAAAGATAATAGGTAAAATTATCAACACTTTGTAGCAGGTAAAATCTACATGTTAATAATGTACGAATTTAAAGAAAATATAAAGTTATTTAAATTTTAAAGAAAATATATTTTTACTATAACTAAGAAAATTAATCTGGAAATGGAACATGATTTGTATGCTTACGTGTACTTGAGTGCCTCAAAGCAAATAAAATAATTAGCTATTAGAAAAAGCATATAATTGAGATGTCATTGTTATAGTCTCTACTAGAATAATATAAATAATTGTTTAACCGCGCTAACTTAAAAAAAAGGGAGATACTATTTCTATTTTCACTTGTGACAACAGTGGGTTATTTACATAATATTATACATAGATTCGAAGCCTCAAATGAATGTTCACGTCACATGAAATCGTAAAATCATCGTTAGCTTTATTGAAATAAGAGCAAAGTAAAAATTCACTTAGAAGTTGAGAGTAAAATAGCTTTTTTCCATTTGAATTTATTCACTTTTGAACGTCATTAGCGTAAATATTAGTAAATTCAAAATTTCCTTAATTACGCAAAATGTTTATTCTAATTTATTACTTAATAAGAAAGAGAACAGATCAAATTGTTTGTATAAAGCAGATGTTTCTTGGCTCCCAGGTATATGAACTCTACAAACCTTCACTTCGCAAAGAAAAATATACAACCATAAATCCTTAATTTTTATACGTTACTTTTGTGCTAATGGATCGTAACATATAAGCTGTAAATCATCTACTTTGTTAAATGATTCTACTTCTTTTAAAAACGCTTATTGTAATTATTGTTTACGCTGTCAGTTACTTATTGTCACAATGCTGCTAAAATATCGTTATCCGAGTTTTGCTTAAGTCCGAATTATAATTATGTGATTTTAAAATGGCACATTTCTTTTTATATCAGTTTCCATACATTGACGTAAAGCTCAGAACAAATGTCAAGTATTTTGTACGTTGCAAGGGACGAACATGGCGGTAATGGGAAGATAAAGGTGGAAACTGTTTGAAACAACGATTATCTGCAGAAGTACTGAATATCGCTTTGAATAAAATCCTTCGCTTTGTGTACTCTATACTCTACCAACTGAATGTTTTCTGTTTTTACTATACCGTACCCACTACACGCCCTTATTTTCCTTTGATCTCAGTTACCGTGCTTGGGCGAGATATAGTTCCCACTGCATCGAGAAGCAGTAAGTTTCAACGATTGTTTCGCAAAAGCTCGTCAGATGGGGGTAAACAATGGTTTCACCCTACATATTATTAAGCAGATATACATATCGAGGTCACTACAAGATTGCACTTAGGGGAACCTGGCGAACTCTGCATACACGATACAATAGCAGAACATTTCCCGAACGGCAAAATAATAGAAAGTAAGTTGCGGTGCTGTTTTATAAACATGAGCATGTGACCGTAAAAATCACAGCGATAAAACTGAGCACTAAATTTGTTGTTCAGAATAGAGATTTTTATTTAGGCTACAAACACGTTGACACATAAATAACATATTTAACTAAAGCGTAATTTACCAAATTTAACAAATTCAACTTNTAATTTACCAAATTTAATAAATTCAACTTAATTATAGTCGGACTATTGCAGTGGTAACAAAACATATTATGATATACAACTGCAAACTGCATACCAGCAAGCAGTTAACTTTTTATGCATTATTTAAAGGACCAAGGTATTCGTTCACCACACGCTAAAATTTTATACACACTAACGTATTTAGTGTTTCCGANCATTATTTAAAGGACCAAGGTATTCGTTCACCACACGCTAAAATTTTATACACACTAACGTATTTAGTGTTTCCGAGTTGGGTACACTTTTCGCTTCAAATTAAAATTCATAATGATTTTTAACACACAGATATTTCTCAAACTATTTTAAGGTTCGGCATCTCATAATACACTGAAGTGCCAAAAAAACTGGTATAGGCGTGCGTATGCAAATAACAGAGGTATGGAACCAATCAGAGTAACGCGATGCGGTCGGCAGCTAGATCGGTTACTGCTGCTACAATGGCAGGTTATCAAGATTTAAGTGAGTTTGAACGTGGTGTTATAGTCGGCGCACGAGAGATGGAACATAGCATCTCCGAGGTAGCGATAACATTTGGATGTTCGCGTACGGCCATTTCACCAGTGTAACGTGAATATCGGGAATCCGGCAAAACATTACATCTTCGACATCGCTGCGGCGGGAAAAAATATCGTGAAAGAACGGGACAAATGACAACTGACGAGAATCATTAAACGTGACAGACGTGCAACCCTTTCTCAAATTGGCGCAGATTGGATTTGTGGACTGCCCTGCAGGATTCATAGTGTGAATTGCTCCTGCATACCTTCAGACATTAGTCGAGTCCATGCCACGTCGTCTTGCGGCACTTCTGCGTGCTCGGGGGACCCTACACGATATTAGGCTGTTGTACCAGTTTTTTTTTTGGGTCTTCAGTGTTTGTTAAATTACTGGTTTCTAGCTTATTTCAGTTGTTCAGCGAGAATTTTAAAAAAATTACAACTATACCTCTCTGACAAGATATATTACATTGTAGATAAACATAAATTATGAACATTTGACAAGTAATCATGACGTAATTTGTGCAACATCATTTTTAAATTATGAACAGATTCTTCCATTTCACAGTTACCACGTAATGCGTGGAAACAATTTGAATACATTTTTATAATGAGGAACATTTAGTTATTTCATTTGGAAAGAAAGTTATGGCACATACTGTACATGGAAAATTCAACATCTCATATGAGACCGAACCTTAAACATTCAAAATCTTCAACATTTCTGTGAACTCTAAGGCAAGAGTTAGTATAGCTAAAACTGGTTGGCTTAACTGTATGCGAAACGGCTTTATGTATGTGGAGCGAGAACTTCAAACCATATTTAGGTAACATTATTTATTAGTAAGACGATTTCTGGTGAACTACTTAAAAGCGCACTGCCTGATACTTGAGATAGAACATATTCCCGATTATAAAATTGGGATAGTAAAGAAAATTGTATTTCTAAAGTAGTTATGAATGCGTTTACCTGTTGCGTTTCAATTTTAATTTCAGAAGCTTTAAAATAAATTGTCAGCAAATTCTTACTAAGACACTTCCTTTTCCGAGATTTGCTTTCAATGTGGGCTTCTAAGAATAATTTAGCATTTATATCTTTCACATGTCAATTAAACTTGCCGTTTATTATTAAGATGTTAAATATCAATCAAAATTTGTATTCCTCAAATTTTTTTCAACTTTTCGTAATTTTTCGTTGCGAAATATTTTAAAATAATTTTTTATTCCAAAACATAAATAATGCGCCTTCGTTTAACAGGGAAAATAATACGCAGTGAATTAAGATCATACGTAATTTGTTCCAGCGGTGAATGTGTAGGGTATTTCTTTCTAGTGCGCAGAACTTTACCCGTACCCTTGTGAGAGAAATGCTGGAAACAGTAGTTTGTTTTTTAAGTTTATAGCGGCTCGTTTGTATGCTCAGAAGTACTAATAAGAAATTTGTGAAAGCACCCAAGCACGCTAACATACGTCTACCATAATGAAAACACTTCTGTAGCCATTTCATAGTAAAAAAAATATATATTTCTAGTTCTAACATTGAAAAAAATCCCTTCGTTTTTGGTCTGCGACCTGAATTGTGTGAATTATCATAAAATATGTGACTGTCATACAACCTAAGTTTTTTTAGATTTCTGGGTTGATGTTGTATTGCGTAGGAAACAAGACATTTTCAGAAGGATAACAAAATTTAAAAAATATATATATATGAAATATTTTGTTTACATTTGCTTTTGTACTTGGGGACGTGGTAACCTTCATTTTTTAAATATGAAAATCTGCAGTAAAAAGTATTGTACCAAATTTATATTAATTTCTATCATTACCTTATTTTTATGACTGTGCAAAAATTTCCTATTCAAAATTTTGTTTTTTGTAAGATGTTGATAAAATTTAGGGACGATCCAGAACAACCAATATCTTTCATGAGAAACTCTCATTATTAATAAATTATGGCACATTTTATATTACCGGTATTAAATT
Source organism: Clitarchus hookeri (assembly GCA_002778355.1). Taxonomy (NCBI): domain Eukaryota; kingdom Metazoa; phylum Arthropoda; class Insecta; order Phasmatodea; family Phasmatidae; genus Clitarchus; species Clitarchus hookeri. The sequence goes on along the minus strand of NQII01006599.1, from coordinate 109,743 downwards.
AAAATTTTGCAGTCACGACTTATCCATTTCACAGTCAACAGGAAGAAGAATTATCACAGTTTTATACAGCATTTCTTAAATGTGTCGTTAAGATTGTGGTAAGTATCATTCGCACAATGAAATTAAATGTAAAATACATCAAACAGTTTTTGTAGAAATTAGTTATTTTTTCAATCACTTAATTCACACGCGAAAATAAAAACTTTAAATGTACAAAAACAAATATTGCGTAAAAAGTCAAATGTAGTGTTCAGTCTCGGGTTTATCATCCTGTTTTATACAAACCTCAATTTATATTTTTTTAAATGTCAGAAGTGTGTGACTTAACTGGTATTCAAGTACAGACACATGCGATTCTAAGACGCGTTAGAAACCTGTGTCATCCAATTGGTCCCTCTTAAGACTCTACATTCTAAACCCGGATCAGTGACATCAATCAGTGAAATAATATTCACTGAAAGTCAGTTGATAAGCTTTTACCGAATGGCAAATCAAGCAAATAAACTCGGAACAAGTGACTTATGGCAGTAGAATTCTCGACATTCAGTGAGAATCATAAATAAATCAGTAACATTCAGCCATAATATTAATTACTTATCTGGAACTGATTTTCAGTAGCTCAATTTTCACTATTTTCACTGATTTGGCTCAATTCTCACTGTTTCATATTTAGAGTGTAAATAGTCGTTTATGCTCTCTTATAGCGCAAGGATTTTCCACTTTTTTTTAAAGGACTTCATAGCTTGCTCAGTTTGAATTGCTGACAATATTATGTATTAGTAGTTGCACGTAATGAATTTCAGGGCATTAAACAAGAGCGCTTGAAAATTATTTTAATGTTCTAAACTAAAATCTAGTTGAACTGACTGACTCACTGCTTTTCATCCTGCAATCTTGGATAAAGACCTAAACGGCTTTCTGTAGACCTGCTATTTGCTGTAGACAGATAGACGTATCATGTTGTCAACGTTCTTTTGCGCAGATTGCAAAGCTGGACAAACCAAAATGTATTCATTACCTGTTGTTTGGTTTCCCAATACAAGAGTATATTTTTTCAGCCGTGTGTAATATTCTGTGTTTTAATAAAATGTGTTATTCGTAATATCGTATTTTCCCTGCTTCGTTGGTAAATATGTTGTCGCGCTACATGTGTGAATATACATGCATGTACGTGTGTGCCTGTGTGTTACGGAAAGAGAGAAGTAATGGAAAACACATCACAGAAAATATTTGTAATTTTTATATTACTTTTTTTTTTTTTTTTTACATATTTCTATATTTCATACCTTAATATATGTTATTTGAGATTGAACAATTAATATACNACATATGTGAATATACATGCATGTACGTGTGTACCTGTGTGTTACGGAAAGAGAGAAATAATGAAAAACACATCACAGAAAATATTTGTAATTTTTATATTACTTTTTTTTTTTTACATATTTCTATATTTCATACCTTAATATATGTTATTTGAGATTGAACAACTAATATACGATTGCATAAACAGAATAGAGCGATTTCAAATATTTAACTTACATCATTTCTCAGTAATGGGTGTTTATTTTCAATCCATATTTAACTTTTAATACCCGGCCATTGTCTGAACGATCTCGTATTTCAGTCGTATGCAGTCGTATAGGTGGGCTTGTTGTCACAATCTTCATTTCGTCTATTCTTCTTCACACGTTTTGAATCAAACCTTTGAAAAATCATCTGAAGTATGACGTGATTGATTGTTTCCTAAATATGACATATATCGCGAGCCTTTTTTTTTTTTGTTAACATAAACGTATCTTATTTTTGGTTAAATTAAACTCATATCTTATATATAAATTTTAGTTTCTCATTTATGACTATTAAGAATAAAACAGAGAAAATTGGTGTGGTTGTAATACCTAGTAAGAAATACTTCTCATGCAAAATATGATTAAACCGAGCTCGCACGAATGCGGTGCGTTGTCCATTTGGTTTAATTTTATAGACTCGGTCAAGCTTTGTTCGACCGAGGCGGAGGAATAGCTTGAAAGTAGAACTGAAGCGGGGCTTCAGAAATGTTGGAAGTAACCTATGAATGAACTATAGCAGTACTTACAACACTTAAGAAATTATATGCTCACCCCGCCAATTTTCTTTTGTGAACACAAAGTTGAAATTAGCGAATACAAACATTTTTTTGTTAGGGAATATGATATTTTGTGGAAAGAAGTTTTATTAATTTTAAACCGAAATGTCGCAATCATTATTGGAAATAAATTAGCTGTTCCAAAAAAAAAGAACAATTCAAAATAATATTAGCCAAAATAATTTGTGTACAGTTAGATTGAAGTAGACGGAATCGCAATCAACAAGCAATACAATCAAAGTATTCCTAGTTTCAGCACTATCACAGGTAAAAATTACAATTTTATCTGTTTTGCAATACACGTATTATACGACGATACCAGTTATAAAAATAACTGAAATAATAAATTTGAAAGGCATTGTCTGCGTGGAAATAATTACCACGATTTTTTTTTGCTACTTCCTAATAGGTTATTTTAAGGTTTCACTAAACGACAAGGCACTCGACACAGTTGAGTTAATTGTAACGTTGAAGCTGTGTCGATAAGTGATAAATACATAACGCAAGGGTCACTACACGTTAATTAATTTTAAGATATTCTCAGCTGAACTTATTTTTGTCAATTTTCAGGAGCACAAAAGGGAAAGATACGCGTAAGTTTAAAATAAGAGCTTTAAAAATATAAATGTGTTACTTTTTCCGGTGAGTTTACTAAGATACTCTGAGGCGTCTGATGAGAATTCTCCAGGTGTAAATAATCGCATTTACGAAATTGACGTAGACGACTTATTCTAAAAAAATTTTCGAAGTTTGTGCGGTTTCAGTTATATCCATATTTTTCCCATGTGCGACTGAAATGATTAAATAATGAGGTAATCATTTATTGCAGTTACAGATGTGAAACAAATCATGCTTTATAGAAGAAGTGGGATTTGAAAATAATTGTAAAGATGTTCCTTGGGTCTTAATAAAATTGGTCTAAAAAAAATTACTGTGGAAAATAAGTAATGGAGGAATGTACGTAAATCCAAGATGGCGGAAATACTTTCCCTTTAACATACGCATGGCGTATACACATTTCCTCAGCTGTCTTGGAATCATGTCTAGGTCTACAGTAACGCCGAGAACAATTTATGCTGTTAACGGAGTGCGAATGCTTTCTTTGATAAGTGTATCTGAGATAGTTACAGGTACTAAATGAAGATATTCGATTTCTAGTGCGCATGTTAGTTCTGTGCATAACGTCCCCATGAAGAGTAGTTTATAACGCGTTTCTGTCACCGCGGATAATTGTTGTTGTTATGTAATGTAATCTTTAATATTATTGTGACTGTTCTATGTTTATATACGTGGAAGTAACTGTAACATTATTAAGGCCGAATCGCAGTGAACTGAGTACTTTCGTAACCAACCTACAATTTCACAGACGTATAAGTGGAAAGGGATCACGCACGCCCTTACATCGTAGGTGCTCTCAGCTCTCACATGTGTTGACGAGGCGCAAACCTTTAACCTCGTACAGAAATGCAGACTGCTGCGTCTCGTACTCAGCACGCGTCTGGCTGGGCTGCTATTCAGACCGCCATTGATGTCTCTCCGAAACAGCTCCGGTGTGTTGTCGCGGCTCAGCGCGTCTACCACTCACTGGGATCCTTCATGATCCCCTTTAAAATGCAGAGTTAAAAGCGTCGGACCCCCCCAAAAAATTAATAATTATATATTTGTACCAAACATTGTTCACCTTGTACGCATTGTATGTGATGACGTTTTCCGCGAATAAAAAAAAATTTGCACTTTTCTTTTTCGAATAACTTTATGCCAAATACTAAATCCTTCTGTTTCGTTGTAGCCATTATAACAAATACTAACTAAGTTGTACAAATGAAAAACATTACAAAGTAAGTAAATCCTATGGATGTCCACGTGACACATATAAATCACCAAATAACAAACCACACATATATATATATATATATACAGTAAAATGAAAATATATTAATGCATTTTTTTTAGATTTTTAAAAAAATATGTAAACCATTATTTGGTGATTTTATATTTGAAGTAGTAGCCCACGGCATTGTTTAATGTTGTAGATTTTTTCGTCTGCATGAATTAGTTAGTATTTGTTATAGTGGCTGAAAAAAAACTGAAGAATATTGTATTTGAAATAAAATAATTTAAAAAATATAAGGCTTAATATGTTTTATTTCAAGAAAATATCTTCACATACAATGCGTACGAGTTAAAAAATGTTTGGTATAATTATAAAATAATAATTTTTTTTGGGTTCCAACACCGTTAACCACAACCACGAGTCCAGCCTCAACGGATCGATCCCCGCACAGAACATTCCAGTGCGACCAAAGCGGATCGCCCATGGTACTTGCATTCTACGACACTTGCGAGTTTGTCACAACTGGCCGCACTATTAATGGCCGAAAGCCTTGAACCAATAGAAGCAGCTTATGCCTGGTCAATAAAATACCAAGGTGTGGGTGAGAGAACTCACTCGCGGCAGTCAAGCATAGCGATTACCAATTACTGGGTGATGGGGGAAATAATGGGTATAGGGTAATCACGGCAAAGCGAGCACTTTTTAAGGCCCTGAAAAATGTTTACTTTCAGCAAATTTTTATCTTCTTTACATTTTTAATATAAACTTTACCATATGACCAGTAAACACAGTGCATACTTTTACCTTTCTCAAAAGTTAACACGTCCGAGGATGTAAAAAAATATTTATTAGTGGTTAGATCTAATTATTGTTGGGAGGGCCTTAAAAAGTGCTTACTTTGCCGTGAATAGCCTAAAGTTGTCATATGGGTTTCATTGTAAGCAGTTGTGTCTATTTTAACTAAAAAAAACAATGGAATATTTTAATGTAAATTTGTTTTAAGGACAGATTTTAAAGTTGACATTTAATTGCCCATTCATAAACTTGGTTTTCGAAATATAAATGTGGTCGTTGTAAAGTGCCACAGAAAAAAAAAAAAAAAAATCTGAAAGTGTATCTCTTTACGATAAATATTATTCTGTAAAACAGCGTTTTAAACAATAGCGACAATGCTGTGTCTTTTCGGAATATATAGTTATATTAAAACCTTATATTCACCGCTTGAAATTCTGAGGAACACACGCGTGGGTCGTTTATGCTATTTCACATCGGCATTGCAATGCTTCATGGCGGGGTGTGACTCTTGTTGAGTTTAATATTGTTTAATAGGGATTCATCTCAAAGCTTTACTGGGTATTTGTTCCAATTATCCGGTGGTTTCCCACCATCATCGTCTTCGCGAAAACAGTCGTATGGGCTTGAAGTGGGTAGAAGGGAAACGAGCCGAAAAGCCACGTAGAACAATATTCGGCGTCATAACTTAAGAATTGGGGCCACGGTGGTGCAGTGGCTAGAGCGCTCGCCTCACTTCAAGGGGGAAACCGTACTCGAATCCCGGCGCTGCTCCGTACTCACCTAGCTTCGCCCTCATCGGCTCTCGAGACCTCGTCGTCAAGAGCTGCCCGGACCTCTCCACTCTTCACGTTTGGATGATGCCACCCCGAAGACTGTAAATATGGAGAATGTTTCGTTTCCGATATACGTCTCGACATCGCTGTAGTCATCTTCTCAAGGAAGATATCGAATGACACGTAGACAGGCGAAACTGTGAATACAAATCGCGTATTAGGTAAACTGAGTTTTGGAAGGCTGGAGACAAGCTGAATACTGAGAATTCAGAGATCTGAGGGTTGAGGTTTGAATACAGACTTGAGTTTCGGAACTTTTTCAGTGATATTTGTTTGCGAATTTCTGAGAGAGTACGTACACAAACGCAAATGTCGCAACATTTTAAGTGATCTCCAATGGCATGGCGTAAGTACCGAATTTAAGGGTCATAGCTATGAATATGTATTCTTTTAGACTTAAATTAAATTTGGTAGGTACTTTGAGGGATGGAAGAATATTTAGAACATGAGGAAAGAACATAGAAAATAAGAAATAAGTAAATAATTAGTTTGGAACCGCCTTAGGAAACCATGGAAAGGTAACTTAATTAACCTGGAGTACTGTCAGACAAATCAATTTAAATAATTCTAAAAGCAGTTTTAAGCTTTCAGAGTGGGTAAGAACATTATATCCGAAATACTTGCAGGCTTTCCTCGCTCGATAATGGACTCAACATAAATGAAGTTGAGACTACCCATGGTAAAACACTTGGGCACTCTCTCCGAAGGTTCACGATCAACTGTCTGCTGAAACGCCGAGGACTGCAGAACAGTGTTGCCAGCATAGGGCAATCACCAGAAAATTGTCTAAGTTACATGGTTGTGGGTAAAAAGGCAGGCATACCCCAGTTTCGGTTAAAATGAGGGTAAGCATATTCTATTTTAGATGCATAAAATATTTCAAAATCAGAGCAGTCAGTGATCTCAACGTGGAATGCCTGTCAGGATTGTTTTCAGGAAATCTGCGTGTGTTCCTTTTTATATTTATGTCGTCCTCAAAACATTAAAATTTTTTTGATCATGTCCGCTGACTACATTCGCCATCACACGTGTTCTGTTACTGCCGAGACTGCCTGTAATCCGACGTATCAGTAACCTTAGGAGAAAATATAGTCACCAGGTCTAGTTACAAGTCATCAGTAACCGATCATCAGCATCGGGAAAATAACGAACGTTGCTAATGCTGTTAGTTAGTTCAGGCGCAGTCACTATAAAAGGAATATGCCCATGGTAATTCCAGTACACTGCATGAAACATGTACCAGAAGACTGAAACACTGCACGCGAGTTCACAACTTTGCGCATAGAGGTGATATCGCTTTACATGCGCCGGCCGACGTGAGCCTTAGCGCTTCATAGATTTTAACCTCACACACAAAAGCACACCTCTCACTAGGCGGTAGCCTTAACGTAAGACACTGTTAAAGGCTGTTCACGGTTTGAGCACTTTTGAAAGAAACATTAGAAAAATATCACTGCCCCTAGCTGCATATATTTTAACGGGTACACCGCCTGGCATGCGCCCAGTAAAGTTGGTAACAACGGAGGGATAATAGTTCAATATCTTGACGTTGAATTAAAAGTGTTAGGTAAATATGATGTAAATACTGAAATAAGTAATTTTGCTTTATTTTTTCATGTATATGAGTGGAACTATTAATAAATTTGTAAAATATTTACTTTTGTAATAACTCCACAGTTACAGTTGACCGAAGCATGAATAAAGTGATCAGACCCAGTGCAATGTACATTTTATATACGGCGGAAGAATACACAATATACATACAAGTAGATCTCAAGAAAGACTTTCAAAAGTGCTCAGTTTACTGTGAACAGCCCATAGTTGTTTTGTCAGTTTGTTCGGCCTCATATTAACGAAAATTAGAGTATGCGAACTCTTTTGACGTCATAAAGACGACAGATTTCATCAGTATTCCTGAATTTTCTTCAAAGAAACGGCCCTTAGTTTACACGGAGTAGCAGAAGCCTTGCATCATTATCGGTGCTGAGGAAGCGGTGAAGTAAACCGGCAGTGGAAATCATTATCGCTGCAAGAGATCAGTTACGAGGTCACGAGTTTTACAATTTTGTCTTCTTACTACAGCTCCCAAACAACCTTCGCTGTTGCGAACGCCAGAAATTTCAATTTCCTTTACCCTAACAAGCGGTAAAACAAACTCGCTCCGTTGTCGTGTAAAACGGTTCACAATTTACAAACGCGGGACTATTCTAAACCACACAGCAGTAAAATATGGACTTAAATTTCTTGCGTTCGTTTAAAAACTTACAGAAATAGGATCCGCAATGTATTTTAAAATTAATTTTGACTTTTAGAATATGTGTGAGTACTAGCGCGGTACGTTTAAAGCGGCCTGTTAAAATAACCATGGAACAGGGGATGTGTGCGTAAACAGCTTTGTGGATCAACACACAACATGTTTTCTCCTTTATTAACTTATGAAACATTGCAAAATTAACTGGCGGAAATTGAATTTTTGTGGAAATATATTGTCTTCTATTGTCTACCGAGAGCCATCATGGATAAATGTCAGAAAGGTGATTATTAAAAATTATCAAGTCAAAAACGTCTGAACTGTAAACGGACAAACCCACCAAATTTTTCTTTATTTGAAATGTATTACTGATCTCTACAAATTTAGAAGCTCCTTTGGGTTGAATGGTTTTATAATGTATATATATATCTATCAGACAAGAGTTACATATAACTATCAAGGGAATTTCGAAAACGCGAAAACGCGAATACTAGTAATTGTGTTTGGTTCCTTTTGAAACTGGGACAGTGTATTTTATAGTGGGACTACAGAAGCCTGTGGGCCACCTACTTCGGGTCGACTCTAAAGTGCTCGGCAGTAGTGTTTAAAATGAAAACTTTTATTTTACCCGTACGTGCAAGTTAAAATATCAGCTTTCGCCCATAAACCTGCAAAAAAGCTGACGCATGCCAAAAGAGAACAAAAAGGCTTGGACATCAGTAAATAACAGAATAACCATGTTCTGGTTCCACTTATGTCTGTAGTAATAAATGTGTCATTACTTAATGAGAAAAAATATTGCAGCATAATGGTTTGAATTCTGTTTTATTGATATCAGTTGAGGAGTTCTGTTGAAGAGGTGACGGAAAACCAATCTGTGTAGGTTATTAATCTAGTTACTTGGAATAGGCATGTATAGATTAATGCTAGTTATTGAAACATAACTGATCTACAAACAGTTTCCTGTGTACCTTTACACCATATATCTTTCGAAAAAAATTTAAAGGTGCCATAGGCGTGCGCAGCCTTCAACATTAGCCACAAAGTTAGAGAATTGCCGATGGCCATCTATAGAGTGATGATCCGGCAATTTATCGACGAGAAACTTTTTATTTAAAGTTTGAAATAACTACAGTTACACCGAAGTTGTGCCAAAATAGATTGTAGGAAGAGAAAGTTTCGCAATCCTTCATTTCTGCTTCCAAAGGGGCATACGTATTTTTCTACCGAGTCTCTCTATGAACGAACAATGGGATAACGACACAAATATACATTATTATCACATTAAATAAAAAAACTGGGAGCATCAGCAGGAGCGCTTAATAAAGTTTTGTCACACTTTTTGAATGAAACCATTTAAAAATAACCTCACACAAATGCGTTTGGTTGTTTACTAAAAGATGTTATGTATCATATGCGTTGTATACTTCTGTTAACATAACAGTATTGTAATTTTTGCTTAAATTGAACATTTACGTACATTTAATTTAACTTATAAATTATAATATTTCATTTAAATTTAATAAGAATGAAAACGGGGAGAAAATAGGTGTGTTGGTGATGCCTGGTAAGAAATAGTTCTCATGCAAAATGTTATTAAACTGAGTGCACACTAATGTGGTACGTTGTCCTTTTGATGTGATTTTCTAGACTAGGTGAATCTTTGTTTGCGTGAAGCGGAGGAATATTCCGAAAGGAGAACTTTAGTAGAGCTTCAGAAAAGTTCGTAGTTACCGTGAATGGACCGTAACCTGTTACGAGCTTAATAGAAGCCCCATTGGGGCTGCAACCAGGCACACGGTTTAGCACACTGGCTGCCTACCTTGTAGGGAGTTCATGCCCAGTACCATCATACAGAAGTTGTTGCGAAGGAAAAAGGAAACTAAAGGGATTTTATCTTTGATGTTTAAGGGCAATGGTGAGTTCATGTTATTATGATGGTTTGATTGGAGGGTGTCCATTGCCGACCATGATACTAAATAAACATATACAGACTCAGCAAGACAAAAACGAAAAAACATGTTTCCATGTCAATAGAATATTAAAACGACAAAAGACGGACGAACAACTTATTTTTACAAAACAGAAAAGACATCAAAAGCAAACCAAAAGAAAATGCTGCACGATGATGAAAACAAAACACCACAAAAGTGAACAAAACCGAGCAATAAAAAACACAATATTAGTGGTCACAGCTGAACAATAAAAAATCAAAACAAATATGAAAATAAAACAAAAATACACAATGAAACACAAGTCAGGAAAAACATTCCTTGTCAAATTATAAAATCAAACAAATTAACACTATGAACCACACAGGAACTACAAAAAAATAACCAGAGGAAAGAAAAGATAAACCATCAGAGTACACAATACCACAAAAATAATTATATGTGTATTCACGACGTTTCGGGGCCGGCAATCTGTCCCCTTAATCAGGCGAGATACTGGATGAACAATCGTAGTAAACTGTCTGTGGTGTTGTAAAATGTTTTTCTGTTTGCTGTCTCTTTGTATGTCTATTTAGTCTCGTGGTCAACAATGGACACAGTACAACCAAACCATCATAATAAAACTAATGGGAGTTTGGCGAAACCCTGACCATCGGATACTTATGGACAGATCGACGCATTGGGCAAACTAAGATCGGTTTTATTTATTATGTGCCTATCACACCATCATGCTCTTAGGTATGATGGCGTTCGAGAATAATAATTACACTCTCAAAAGCCGCAATTTTTAATCAATATGTTTTCCGGTCATAAGGGTGTATCTGAGCATACCTGGTGCATATTACGCACGCTTATGCCTGACGTATATTCCTCTTGCTAGCCACTGAGAAACTGTGCCTAGTGGTGCCTCCACCCTGCTAATTTTTTACATTAAGATCCGCTTTACAAACGGGTGGATCCATCGTTTTATGGTGGTTACCAATGTGATTATAACCTAGTACACATGGGAATATTTCCTGTACACCCCGTCTTATAGCGGACTTATGTCGCGCGAATAATAATAAAATACGCCAGGCCCTGGCAAGCAAGTTCTTTTATACTTGTAATTGCGCGATAAGGTCGAATCTCTTTCAGTATCTTCCTGTGCAAGTTCAATAAAAACGTAAAGTGGATATACTCGTATAGACATATGATCTGCGCACGAGATGAAGAATAAGGCAGGTATCGTTTCTGTCAAGTTACTTGCAGAATTACCGCTTCTATATGTTGTTCGCGGTTACGTGAGCACTTTTGAAATGCCACTCAAGATCTAATTCTCTGTCCGGTTTTTATCCTTCCGCCAAATGCAAAATTTACATTGCAATGGACCTTACACATTATTCATGCATCGCCCAAGTGCAACCGTGGAACTGTTAGGAATGTAAATGTGTTAGTGAATAGCAAATTCGTGCTTTTATGCATATACACTAAAGTGCCAAAAAAAACTGGTACGCCTGCCTAATATCGTGTAGGGCCCCCGAGCACGCAGAAGTACCGCAAGACGACGTGGCATGAACTCGACTAATGTCTGAAGGTATGCAGGAGGCACTTCACACCATGAATCCTGCAGGGCAGTCCATAAATCCAATCTGCGCCAATTTGAGAAAGGGTTGCACGTCTTTCACGTTTAATGATTCTCGTCAGTGGTCATTTGTCCCGTTCTTTCACGATCTTTTTCCGGCTGCAGCAATGTCAAAGATGTAATGTTTTACCGGATTCCCGATATTCACGGTGCACTCATGAAATGGTCGTACGCGAACATCCAAATGTTATCGCTACCTCGGAGATGCTATGTCCCATCTCTCGTGCGCCGACTATAACACCACGTTCAAACTCACTTAAATCTTGATAAACTGACATTGTAGCAGCAGTAACCGATCTAGCTGCCGACCACATCCAGTTACTCTGATTGGTTCCATACCTCTGTTATTTTCATTCGCACGTCTATACCAGTTTTTTTGGCTCTTCAGTGTAAAACATGAAAATTGACTTGAGTAGATATACATTGAAACATTACGCTCTCAACACAACAAGTCTTACTACAATTGCTATCAATACGCTGCCAACTTAATTGTGAGCTTACACACAAATTGTGTATTGTAGCATACATGCACTAACGGTCTGAGTTTTTTTTTTTCAATGGTTGAAATCTTAAAGGTGAAAACCCTACATAGGCTGTTCACAGAAAACTGAGCACTTCTGAAAGCCCTGCTCAATATCTGCTTGTATGCACATTGTGTATTCTTTCACCATATGTAAAATGGACATTGCCATCGGCGTGATCGCATTATTCATGCGTCGGCCAAGAGAAATTGTAAAGTTATTATAAAAGTGTATATTTTTAAAAATTGCGCATTCTAAGACTTACATGCATTTAAACAGAAAGAAAAAGAAAACAGTTTATTATCCACTCATGTTTACTTAAAACATCAAGTTCAACTTTAACAGATGGGACCTACTTTACTTATGTCGTTACCAACTTTACTGGGCGCGTGTTAGTCAGCGCGCCCGTGAAAATATATGTGGGAAAGGACAGTGACGTTTTTCAAAGGTTGATTTCAGAAGTGCTCAAATAACCGTGAACAGCGTATATAACGATATAGGCTGTTCACGGTTAAGTGTGCACTTTTGAGAACCTAGTTACTTTTTTCCTTTCAGACATCTTTTATCCTTTAACCACCTTTTAAAATGAATATTCTCATGTGAGTAATAAACACAGTGTGTATATTCCACCGCACTCGGAAGTTAACGTCCAAAGTTAAAATAAAATATATTTATTGACTATTATTCCAAATGAGGGGGCTTTCAAAAGTGCTCAATTTACCGCGAAAAGCCAATAACTGGCTTTCGTATGCTTGCTTCAGCACTTGTGTCAGTTTAAGTGAGAAGTTCAGTAGGCAGTTATGTTTAACGAGTGCTGGACATGGTCTGGCAGCACTGCGGTAGAAATGCGCAGGTGCGTGAATTGTTTAGATGGAAAGTTTGACTTCAATTATACTCCATAGTCTCCCTTCTATCACTGGACCACCTGTGATTTTAACACGCTCTGGACTACTCTTCGGATAAAAAAAAAATGATATGTGACCTATTACGTGCAACTAAATTGAAGAATAAGAAGCCTCGTACCACGGCAGCAGCCAATGAATAAATAGTTGTGTTCCGGAGAAGTCTTAGGCTGCTGACAAATTAATTCGTGAAATTCGCGTAGCTCTTCTGTAGGAATTTCACGATTAACTCAGCACTTTTGGAAAGAACCTTTTGAAAAATATCATTGCCCATAAATAAAAGTACACTAAAAGTACACACTGGCAAGTAGGCTACCAGTTACATTGGAAGCGAGTTAATGAAAATAGTTCTATGACCTGACGTTCTATTGAGAGTGTAATATGCAAACTTATGTCTAGTTAAACCTATGCGTTTTTTTGTTTATACACATTAAAGCACGAATTTGCATATTATGAATTGATTTACTCTGCAAAAAATACCCTTGTTTTCACTTGTATGACGCATGAATAAAGTGAGACGGCCCATGGCAATGTTAATCTTACATATAGCGGAAGGATACAAAATGAGAGGGAATGTAGTTTCAAATCAGGGCTTTGAAAAGTGCTCACGTTACCGTGAACAACCTTTACCTGCGTATATTTTAACTAGAAAACTGAGTGGCATGACACCATTTAAGTTGGTAACGACGGGAGAAAGTAGTTCCATCTCCTAACGTCGGATTAAAAGTTTTAGGTTAACATTTGTGAATAGTGGAGTCATTTCCTTTTCTTTCTGTTTTTTAAATACAGGCAGGTGTAGGAATTAATACATATGTGAAATATTTACTTTNGAGTCATTTCCTTTTCTTTCTGTTTTTTAAATACAGGCAGGTGTAGGAATTAATACATATGTGAAATATTTACTTTTCTAATAAGTTCACGGTTTCTTTTGACTGGCGCATAAATAAAGTGATCAGGCCGATGCCAATGTAAATACACAACGAGAATACAGGGGAAGATATCTCGGAGTGCTTTCCAAAGTGCTCAGTTTACCGTTAACAGCCTGTAACGCAGAACAATGCGTGCAAAAACTGAAATGCTCCGAATAAAACAGTACATCTGACAATGCTATTTGGGGTGNGGGGGGGGGGGGGGGGGGGGGGGGGGGGGGGGGTTTGTAATAACGTGGCGGTAGACAAGGAATCGACTCCAGGAGCGGGTTTTCAATTGGAAAAAAGAGGTACGGGACTCACTTACCTATTGCTTCATGGGAGAAGGGCACTGTCTCACCATAACTTCAGGAAACAGTATACATTTTATTACATGAAATTATTATTTAAAAAAAATTCTGATATTATTTTAGTTTAGTTTTAAGACATTCACAGGACACATTCGTATTAAAGTAAGGTGTTTTTGGGGGTAGGGAGGGGGTCATGTTCCCTATCCCCCTTAACCCAGATCCGCCCTTGATCAGAGTTGGCGTGGCGACGCGAGGGCAGGCCGGCCCAGCAGCGCGACGCGGCGCGGCGCAACAGGCGGGCCGTTGGCGCAGGTAGGGCACGGCGGGCTCGCGCATGCGCGGGCGNGGCGAAGGCGGCTTGTAGTCGCCATGGGAGTGGCGCGCGGGGCGGAGTGGAGCGACGGCGCGGAGCAGCAGGCGAGGCGAGGCGACGGTTCGGCGTACGGCACCGCCGCCACCCTCGCAGGTCAGCCAACACACACATCGCAACTTCATCTCTTCTGCAGAAATTCTTCGTTTTCGTGTCGCAATTTACAATTCACAGTAATTACTCACAATTTACCGCTATAGAAAATCTACATTTTACGAGTTGGTTAGAATTTTGTGCTTAATTTTCACTGTGTGTTGTCTGCTAGTTGTAAAAAAAAAAAAAAAAGAACATAATGATGATTTATCAATTGGTTCCTGACTTTTCGCAAGCAGGAAATAACGCACGGTGAAAATTACACACAAACGTATTAACGTATCAAGCATTTCCAATAATACCTGTGCAACTTAAATTATGAGACGAAAACGAAGAATTTCGACATAATAGGCGAAGCCGAGCTATAAAGTCGCTGTTCACGGTTAATTCAGCACTTTCGAAAGTCAACTTTCGGGAAACGTCACTGCCCCTGCCTACCTGCGCACATTTCAACCGGTAGGCTCACCGAACGGCATGCGCCCTGTCAAACCGGTAACGACCGGAAATTAGTTCCATGTCTTAACGTTTAACTAAAAATACTAGGAAAACGTTTTTGACTACTGAAATTATATTTTGGTTTCCGTTCTGTTTTTTTTAAAGAATATAAGTGTCGTAACTAGCAAATGTGTTAAAACACTGTTTCACTTAACCGCTGCACGAATAAAGTGATCGGGCCCATGTAAACGTTAGTTTCACATATGGCGGAAGTGTACACAATGTGCGTGTAAGTAGATCTTAAGAGCGCTGCCTACCGAGCCTGCAGTCATAGAGTTTAAATGAAGAAACAATGTAAAATATATTTCTTCTCATTGCATCAATTTTTAAAGATAACNCCTGCAGTCATAGAGTTTAAATGAAGAAACAATGTAAAATATATTTCTTCTCATTGCATCAATTTTTAAAGATAACCGTTTCAAACAAGAGCGGCAATTATTAAAAAATACTATAACAATAAACCACCATTTTCACCCTAAAATTTAATAATTCTCTTTTTAATAAACAAAAACATATTGGAAAAAATTTTTAAAAATTCCTTACCGTTGCAGCATTCTCTGAGAGATTTGCGTTGTATATTTTTTTGTTTGAAACTGTTAGNCCTGCAGTCATAGAGTTTAAATGAAGAAACAATGTAAAATATATTTCTTCTCATTGCATCAATTTTTAAAGATAACGGTTTCAAACAAGAGCGGCAATTATTAAAAAATACTATAACAATAAACCACCATTTTCACCCTAAAATTTAATAATTCTCTTTTTAATAAACAAAAACATATTGGAAAAATTTTTTAAAAATTCCTTACCGTTGCAGCATTCTCTGAGAGATTTGCGTTGTATATTTTTTTGTTTGAAACTGTTAGNTTTTTTAAAAATTCCTTACCGTTGCAGCATTCTCTGAGAGATTTGCGTTGTATATTTTTTTGTTTGAAACTGTTAGGCTATCATTAAAGTTGATGCACTGAAAATGAATTTATTTTACACTTATTTACCATTTA
This sequence comes from Clitarchus hookeri, assembly GCA_002778355.1. Lineage (NCBI taxonomy): Eukaryota > Metazoa > Arthropoda > Insecta > Phasmatodea > Phasmatidae > Clitarchus > Clitarchus hookeri. The sequence goes on along the minus strand of NQII01006599.1, from coordinate 93,731 downwards.
AACTCCGTGGCTGCATTTGATAGGCAGGGCCCTTAAGTGGGCATGCACCATAAACTAACTACAAATACGTCAGTCAAATTCTTCAGAATTTCGGAAGCCGACATATAAAAATTGAAAAAGGGTACTCTGATATAGAAACTGTTCACGGTTAATTGAGAACTTTTAAATGCCCTGCTCAGGATATACTTTTCCCGTTATTTTGTATCCTTCCACCGTACGTAAAATAACATAGCCATGGGCCAGATCACTTTATTCATGCGCTGTCCACGTGAAACTGTGCAATTTTTAGAAATGTAACTATGATAATAATATGAAAATTCTTGTTCTGATGAGTAAAAAACGAGACACACTGAATTCAGTGGCAATAAATTTAAACCTTACACTCGCGATATAACGTCGAGATCTAATTCTCTGTCAACTTTGCCTGGAGCATGCATGGCAACTTGTGTACATTATGGGCAGTAATAATTTCAAATAGTTGATTTAAAAAGTGCCCACTTTACAGTGAAAACCTCTAAAAGAATTTTTACAGCTTTATGAGCAACTATTTTGCAATATAGGAGTATTTATTTCCAATAAAATCTTTCATCGCGATAACATTTATCAGTTTATGTTGTAAGATGTATGTAGTTAAATATTTGCTTTGGTAGTTACTAAAACAATTACGTAGGATTGTCCTTTCTTCATTCTTTCCTATTGGTTTCCATAAAGATATGAAATAAGATTAAATTCTATAGCGTTAACTTACATCCCATTGCTGCTTACCTGGAGCGTTGCAGAGTGCTTTATATACACGTTTATCTAGGAATTTATTAAACGCGTGACCAATGTGCTGATCTACGAAAAGAACGCCAACTTCAGGCAAGGTCCGTTGAGTGCTTTCAAGACGTCACGCACATTAGAAACACCATTTTNTACGAAAAGAACGCCAACTTCAGGCAAGGTCCGTTGAGTGCTTTCAAGACGTCACGCACATTAGAAACACCATTTTCAAGACGTCACGCACATTAGAAACACCATTTTTGAGCATTCCATCGTAGCTAAAAACGGCTTTTCCGCAGTGNTTTTCAAGACGTCACGCACATTAGAAACACCATTTTTGAGCATTCCATCGTAGCTAAAAACGGCTTTTCCGCAGTGCTGCATCTCAAAATAAAAGCGTCAGATAAAAAAAAAAACTCAATGACCATTATTGAACATTTGTAACAACTTAAAGTCCCATAGGTACACGCTGCACGCCGAGAATACATACGTCAGTTCAGAGCCTTGCGCTTATGGGCTATGGCGCACTTGATGCTCGTAACGTTGTAGCCCTAATCACCACTCCCACGCTTCTCATCCTCAAACGTGGGAAATTGCTCCAGGTAGGCGGGGCCCTTAAGGTAGAAGTAGAATGGCCTCCAATGCGTGTACCACTGCTCTCGACTGCACGACGTACATAACTCGTTATAAAGTAGTACACACACTAAAATCATTGCCACGAAAGTACCATTTTTTGTTGCATATGAAAGAAGAATGCATAAATAAATATCACTACGAAGTATTTTGCTAGAATATACTTACTTGCATGCTTAATAAAATCATTCGATAGGAGTCTATTTGTAAGAAAAGTTAAGTGTCTTTCCATTCTGGATGCTTCAAAAGCACATTTTAAAAGAAAATACGGCAGTTATTATAATTACTACAGTATAATATAAAAAAATGTTTTTACTGATGTTAAAAAGAAATATTTCTTAATTGGTGGGGTCGCGGTGACTGAGCGGTTAGACTGCTTGACTCGCATCAAAGGGACCCGGTTTCAATCCCCAGCCGCGTCACTCCGGATTTTCACGAGTGGGAATCGTGCCAGACGCTGCCGCTGGATTCCGGTGCTGCTCCATTCTCATCTTATTTCACCATCATCGGCTCTCAAGACCCCGTTGTTAAGAGCCACCAAAATCTCTCAACTAAAACCATAATTGGTTTTACACACATCAATTTCAGTTATACATATGATAACTTACGCGGCTGAAACTGACGTGCACAATATCAATTTTTAATACAGACAATCTTAGTAATTATTATAATAGTCATGCTTGATTTTTTTTTTTTTNACGTGCACAATATCAATTTTTAATACAGACAATCTTAGTAATTATTATAATAGTCATGCTTGATTTTTTTTTTTTTTTTTGCAAAATCTGCGTTTTAAAGCAATGAAAATGAAAATATTCCCAAATTTTTATTAAAAGTAGACCACTAATATTTATTTAAAAAAAATATTTCAATAAAGTCGTTTTATAAAAATATTTTAGTTTTATCAAAAATATATGCAGTCTTCTTCCATATGCAACATATACCGTACTTTTCGGGGCAGTTTCTGTAGTGTGAGTAGCAATATTTAATGANGCAGTCTTCTTCCATATGCAACATATACCGTACTTTTCGGGGCAGTTTCTGTAGTGTGAGTAGCAATATTTAATGAGTTGTGCATTATGTATCGTCGGGTGCGATGCTACATTGGAAGTCACTCTCCTTCTACTACTCGACCAAACTAAGTGTGCAGCCTGGGAGGGTTGAGACTCGAGTACTAGTACAGCTGTTGAGAGGGAAGAATACGACGTGTGCGGGAAATTCAATGTAGCTGTCTGCGCGAGCACGTGTACGCCTCTCTACATTAAAGTAAACCAAGTCTACAGACACCAGCCCACAACGGTATCATCAACACGGCAGCGCGAGCAAGTAAACGCCGTGCCCCANTAAACCAAGTCTACAGACACCAGCCCACAACGGTATCATCAACACGGCAGCGCGAGCAAGTAAACGCCGTGCCCCAAATTATGGTCTCCACGGCACCTGACACCTTCAGCCGAGTGTTTCATCCCAGAGGGAAGGGAGAGAACGGCGTGACCTTGTGTAGTTCACATATTTTCCGTATGCACGCTTTGCTTGGTCGAGCAGTAGGTCGACTTCCTCGCTCCGGCCTGGCATCAGTACGAGAAGACCTCGCCGCCTCCCCTCCTCTAGCTAACAGCACATCCACGTGTCTGATAGCAGTGTAGGGAGCAAGCTGGACACGTGGCCGGTTGGCTGCCTACACTTGAGGAGCGAAAGTCAGTCTGCGAAATTGATTGCCGTAGTACACCGAAGAGCCAAAAAAACTGGTATAGGCGTGCGTATGCAAATAACAGAGGTATGGAACCAATCAGAGAAACGCGAAGCGGTTTGCAGCTAGATCGGTTACTGCTGCTACGATGGCATNGAGTAACGCGATGCGGTCGGCAGCTAGATCGGTTACTGCTGCTACGATGGCATGTTATCAAGATTTAAGTGAGTTTGAACGTGGTGTTATAGTCGGCGCACGAGAGATGGGACATAACATCTCCAAGGTAGCGATAACATTTGGACGTTCGCGTACGACCATTTCACGAGTGTACCGTTAATATCGGGAATCCGGTAAAACATCACATCTTCGACATCGCTGCGGCCGGAAAAAGATCGTGAAAGAAGGGGGCAAACGACGACTGACGAGAATCATCAAACGTGAAAGACGTGCAACCCTTTCTCAAATTGGCGCAGATTTGATTTGTGGACTGCCCTGCAGGATTCATGGTGTGAATTGCCTCCTGAATACCCTCAGACATTAGTCTAGTCCATGCCACCTCCTCTTGGGGCACTTCTGTGTGACTAGGAGGGGGGGGGGGGCTACACGATTTTAGGTAGGTGTACCAGTTTATTTGGCTATTCAGTGTATAACTTAAGGGGAATCTTAACCCACCGTATTGGATTGGCTTGGGAAGGTTTCCGTTAAACATGAAAAACGAATCCTTAACGAAGAAACCCGAAGTCAAGGTTCTGCTGTATGACAACTCCTGCATATAAAAGTTATTTGTATATTCAAACAAAATATGCATTACTGACACATCACGTGAATATGATGTAAACCAACTAGTAGTTTTCTCTTTAGATATTGTAGAAACATGGACTTGGTTTACACATAATTTTTATGGTGGTAACATAGTCTTCTTTGGCTGTGTGCCTTTTTTTTCTGTTAGTTCGTGCCACTTGGATATTTTCGCAAACATCCACATAACATTTTTATGAAGTAATTTTTTACCTACATGATTATAATTCATTGTCTCTTAGACACATTTGTGGTATGAAATAACTGCCGATAAATGGCGTAGATAATAAATGAATAACATAAGAATTTTTCGTTATGCTGTTACAATTCTTTTCTTGTATGTTCTTGGAGCTGTCTCCCGTCCCAAGCTGACAACACACCCTCACGTTTGCTATAAGTGAGACAAGAGCACTCGGTCACTGTTAACTCGCAGGTCGTACACACGCTTGCACTATTGTAGATGCTTCACGGATGATAGATTGAACGCTGAATACCATCCTTTCATACACTCACATATGTTCTGTTATCAACACCGACGAAAAATTCCTTGGTAATGTTGGTAGCAACTAGAATTATTATAAAATAGTGTATTTAAAAAAAAATTAAAACCAGTTGATTTGTTATTGTAACAGTAGCTTGCTATATTTATATTTATATCGTTTCCATAGAGTCACTTAAATGGCGTATGGATACAAGTCACGTGTTTTATGGTAATGTTGATGTTTTCATGGGGCAGGATGGTGCACAGTGTGTTGCATGGGTAAAAGCAGGCAAGGGTGGCGACACTGTTCTCTTATCCGTGGATCATCTGTAGACATGCGTACAATATATGGCGCCGTTAACACATCATCACCACATTTATCTCGGTGTAAAATAAAGAGCCATATTTCTGAGTAAGCCTACTGCATGGTATAGCCACCAGTAGCAAACACATTTGACCAGCTTGTCATTTTGTGGTTCTATTTATTATGTTCCACTTCCGTTACAGCCAGTCTTTTGCAAAGTAGAAAATAATTGTTTGAAAATTACAACTGAACCATCACTGTGGTTTTCTAGAAAAATAATCATTAAACGTAATTTTACTAGCGAAAGAAAGCATTACGGCGACTAATAATCAGTTTGGCCTATATGATCATACATAATTTGATTTTACACGTTACCGTTTGTATCTGGAATGTTTTTAAACATCATGGTTATGATTTGGTGTTTTCGTCTATTAAAATTCTTCTTTTTATGTAAGATAAAGTAAAAAGTATAAAATTTCAAATTACGAATACGCAGTAGCTTTCGTACAAAACTCGTACAAGGAGATGATTTTATCATTAAAATCTGCTCATTTGAGCTTGGTCATTGAAATATTAAAAAATATATATATATTAAGTTTTCACATATATTTCAGAGCAGTGTCGCTATAGGCATGTGACCGGTTATTGGCCCTTTGTTAAACAGTTGTTTATATGTAAATCATAGGGGAGGCAAAATCTCACTGGGTCAATTAAACGGGGAAGAGCTTGCTCGAGTAGGAAACAGCCAACGACGAAACCAACGATGTATGTTCACTTAAAGTCGAACACTCAGTCTGAAGTTCCTGCGAAAATAAACATGGTCTTCAGTGATGGATATGAGGAATTTAAGAAACGAAAACGGTCAATTCTGATCCCAAACGCATGTTATAATTTGAAACACTCGGATGCTGCGGTGTTCACGCCTCCAGCGTGTATGAAAAAGGATGCATTTTCATTGGATCTGACGGTTCATCTTTAAGGATCGGCTTCAGTGTAAGTTGTTCGGAGAAAAATTATACACTGGAAACGTAATAATTTTTGAAGTCGCCAAGAAATATTCTCTTTACTCCTACACTGTTAGAAAAATTGACAGTAAAATTACAGAAAGTCCCGGTTACAAATTATCCAGACATCTTCTTGAAATAACGGACTCTCCGTTTTTTTCGACAACCTTCTCCCCATAAATTTCACATAAATCTCCGTAAATTCACGGAACGTGTCCATATAAACTTCCAAGTTTTTTTTAAAATCTGCTCTTGATAAAAAGGGGTAGCAAAAAAAGTTTGACTTTCGTTATGTAGGTGTTTCACTGTGTAAAAAATTACTATAAAAAGTTTAAAAATTTTTATCTGGTAGCGGGATTTGAACTTGGAAAAACAATTTACAGTCCAACATTTTATGCACACAAGAAGTGGTGTTTTAAATATGGGATTAATGAGAATGATGTATGTACTTCTCTTAGTTTCTAGTCATGTTAGTGTGTTTACGAGTTTGTTTCTTTATGTCAGATTTACAAACACGGGTAAAAAAAAGAGGTTTTTTTTTTCGTAGTTGTGTATAACAGAGGAATTAAACAAAGTTTAAATATTTGGTCCTGTAGTGGGATTTTAACACCAATAGAAAAAATTAACACTCAATAACTCGAACCACTCACCTACCACACCTTTGCACGAAGTACTGTATTTCGTAAATGTATTTTACACTAAAGTGACAAACGCGTCTCTCTTAGTTTCAAATCGTGTTAGAGTGCTAGCTATTCTGTTTTATTTGCGGTTTATTAAACAAGGTTACGAAAAATATTTTTATTTTCATTGTGTACGTATTTCACGGTGTATACAGAAGGTTTTGTCCTGTAGCGGAATTTGTAAAATAATCAAATAATAGCCACTCCATGAGTGGTTCGCCACTCACCGACTACTATTTTACACGAAGTAGTATTGTGAAGATGGGATTTTATACGCTTCATGTATCATCGGCATTGTTCTTGCCTTATAAGACGAAGCCATAAGAATACGAAAAACTTCCGTATTTTATATTTACGAAGCTCATTTCCGTTATTCGTCATTACGGAGTGCCTTTCCGTAAATTAACTCTTCATCTCCGTAAAAGTTTCCGTAAATCTACAGAAATTTCTAACAGTGTATAAGATGGTTTTGGTGATACGAATTTTGCTTTAAAACAGACAAGAAACTGTATTTTCACTGTTTACAACAAGGCATGAGTTTGATAGTCAGTGAAAATGTCTGTGTACTCAGTAAAAATAATTTATTTTCATCACTAAACCACAGCAAAATCTGTGACCACAATTTTTATTTGCTATTCACAAAACGTCCTCACTTCTGTAAAGCCTTTTTATGTGGAACCGTTGACGTTTCATGTTATTCAATAATATAGTAAACAAGGAAAAATCTGTTAAGTAATAAAAAAAAAGCAAGGGTGTCGGTAACCAAATGTAAAGAAATGTTTCATGTAAATAATTACTTGTGGTGCATATTCATTTGTCCCACAGGAATGGCTGACAGTTACGAAGAATGCATTTTTGTTGTTCATCGCGTACAGAACAGGCGAACATGTGGCAAAGACATGTGTTCCGAAGTATAATTTTGGACCAAGTCAAGCCTTTTCTATGGTTTGGATTTTTGTTTTCACGATCGATGAAGGACACAAGTGTGTGACATATTAATATTACTATAGACACTTTGGTGTGCAATTATCGTACCTCAACGCAGTAGTAAACATTCAGAATCGCGTACAAAAGAACTGGGTTTGAATCCCGTTCCAGCGATCCTGATTTCTATCTTTCATGGTTTCCCGAAATCACTCCAGTCGAATACTGGGATGGTTCCTTCATTTTGGTCACGACCGATTCCTTCCCCGTTCCCTCTTTTCTGAGCAACTTTATCCGTCTGTAATGACCTCACTGTTGACGAGACGTTAGTAAAAAATGTTCCTCACTCTTCCCTTCTCTCGTTATTCGTTTTATCGTGCGCCTTTGCTTTTAGTCGTAACGCTACGGGAATATTTTTACATAGTAAATTATCTACGTACAAGTTAAACAACTATGTCAACTAAAATAACTTACATACTAGACTATACATGAATAAGAACCTGAAGTTTCATTGAAGGTACTAAAATATGTAAGAATGCTATACTTATTTTCTTACAGTCGCCATCCGTCACTCCATCTCCTATTGATTAATCATTTATCACATTGGAAGCGAAGGCTTCGGGGCATTTCAGTGTGCCGTACAGAACATAAATTACGTGTTTTTTTTTGACAAGTTTGAAGACGGACGTTATTAGAGTGGTTCTACAAATCAGAATGGAAAAACATTTTATGTCCTTCTAGTCCAGTTAAAACTGATAGAACATTAAAAGTGCGGAGCGATGGCAGAGAAAAACATGGGTAATGAAGAGTCGCCACAGTGGCCTACATTCCCAGGCAGCGGCCATGTTACCATCGCACTGGGTCACGCAGAACTCGGTCGCTGTTGCGTTAACAAGCTGTGGGAAGTGTTCCGACGCAGCCAGCACGTTCTGCGGGTCGCTGCCAACTGAAATGAATAATGGAAGCTGCGGAGACCAGCAGTTATCAGGAGCATCATCATATGAAAAAATTTTCTCGGGACCGTTATTTCCCCAGACGCACTCATTCCGCAAATTTTTTCTTCCTCGTCCGCTNTCTAATAATTGCCACTCCATGAGTGGTTCGCCACTCACCGACTACTATTTTTCACGAAGTAGTATTGTGAAGATGGGATTTTATACGCTTCATGTATCATTGGCATTGTTCTTGTCTGAAAAGTCGAAGCCATAAGAATACGAAGAGCTTCCGTATTTTATATTTACGAAGCTCATTTCCGTTATTCGTCACTACGGAGTGCCTTTTCGTAAATTAACTCTACATCCCCGTAAAAGTTTCCGTAAATCTACAGAAATTCCTAACAGTGTAGAGTGTAGAAGATGGTTTTGGTGGTACGAATTTTGCTTTAAAACTGACAAGAAACTGTATTTTCACTGTTTACAACAAGGCATGAGTTTGATAGTCAGTGAAAACGTCTGTGTACTCAGTAGAAATAATTTATTTTCATCAATAAACCACAGCAAAATCTGCGACCACAATTTTTATTTGCTATTCACAAAACGTCCTTACTTCTGTAAAGCATTTTTATTTGGAATCGTTGACGTATTATGTTATTCGCTCTTATAGTAAACAAGGAAAAATCTGTTAAGTAATAAAAAAAAAGTAAGGGTGTCGGTAACCAAATGTAAAGAAATGTTTCATGTAAATAATTACTTGTGGTGCATATTCATTTGTCCCACAGGAATGGCTGACAGTTACGTAGAATGCATATTTGTGGTTCATCGCGTACAGAACAGGCGAACACGTGGCAAAGACATGTGTTCCGAAGTATAATTTTGGACCCAGTCAAGCCTTTTCGATTGTTTGTATTTTTGTTTTCACGATCGATGAAGGACACAAGTGTGTGACATATTAATATTACTATAGACACTTTGGTGTGCAATTATCATACCTCAACGCAGTAGTAAACATTCAGAATCGCGTACAAAGGAACTGGGTTTGAATCCCGTTCCGGTGATCCTGATTTCTATCTTTCATGGTTTCCCGAAACCACTCCAGTCGTATACTGGGATGGTTCCTTCATTTTGGTCACGACCGATTCCTTCCATGTTCCTGCTTTTCTGAGCAACTTTATCCGTCTGTAATGACCTCACTGTCGACGAGACGTTAGTAAACAATGTTCCTCACTCTTCCCATCTCTCGTTATTCGTTTTATCGTGCGCCTTTGCTTTTAGTCGTATCGCTACGGGAATATTTTTACATAGTAAATTATCTACGTACAAGTTAAACAACTATGTCAACTAAAATAACTTACATACTAGAATATACATGGATAAGAACCTGAAGTTTCATTGAAGGTACTAAAATATGTAAGAAAGTTATACTTATTTTCTTACAGTCGTGATCCGTCACTCCATCTCCTACTGATGAGTCAATGATCATATTAGAAGCGAAGGCTTCGGGACATTGCAGTGTGCCGCACAGAACATAAATTACGTGTTTTTTTTTTTGGACAAATTTGAATACGGACGTTATCAGGATGGTTCCACAAAGCAGAATGGAAAAATATTTTATGTCATTCTAGTCCAGTTAAAACTGATAGAACATTAAAAGTGCGGAGCGATGGCAGAGAAAAACATGGGGCAATGAAGGGTCGCCACAGTGGCCTACATTCCCAGGCAGCGGCCATGTTACCATCGCACTGGGTCACGCAGAAGTCGGCCGCTGCTGCGTTAACAAGCTGTGGGAAGTGTTCCGACGCCGCCAGCACGTTCTGCTGGTCGCTGCCAACTGAAATGAATAATGGAAGCTGCGGAGACCAGCAGTTATCAGGAGCATCATTATATGAAAAAATTTTCTCGGGACCGTTATTTCCCCAGACGCACTCATTCCGCAAATTTTTTCTTCCTCGTCCGCTNTATATGAAAAAATTTTCTCGGGACCGTTATTTCCCCAGACGCACTCATTCCGCAAATTTTTTCTTCCTCGTCCGCTATATCACGGCTGTGATCAATCTCAGCAAACTCTTAAAAAAAAATTGCGTTATTATTGATAGTCCAGTTCGATACTTCAAAAAGAATCAAGAATTCAGCTACTCGATTGAAAATATTATCTGTTAAACATCGCTTTGAAACTTGGTAGCAGTTTGCAATTTACTAAGATCGGTTTTCGAGGCGGAAAGATATTGACAGCATAACAGTTATTAAAATTCTTTGTGAAAACGTCTTCGTGGCTCTTATAACTTTCGCTTGGTTTAATATTCTGCGTATCTGTTGCTTCTTCAAGTGAAAAAGGAACGACGTTTTTTTTTCTCCTCAGAATTAAAAGTTAATAAGATCTCGTGCAGAGAATAATTGACAAGTCTTAAGAACACATTTCTTTTCAATGGAACAAGAGCATGTCAACTTGGATGATATGAAACTAATCTTTAAGCAGAAACTTTGCACAGTTTCTTTTCCTTTGTTAAATCGGCCTTACACTGTGCTGGCTTCTTTGTTCAATTGATCAGAGTCTTGATTAAGAGGTTGACGAACTGGAATTACGTACGTCATCGAATGTGTGGACATCTGCTTGGAATTTTTTTCAGCGAAGTGAGTGGCTCATGGACCGAAATACAAGATAACAATATCGAACTACCAGTAAAATCGGGGTTACCTATTTAATGCCGTTTAGGTCCACCTCTGGCTCGTAGAACTGTATAAATACGGCGGAACTTGGACGCCAAGATGATTATGAAATGGCATGTAAAAAATAAACATCGTGCAGCTCAAGAATGGTCCACGATTATGTATCGTCCCGAGTTAGTGGATCGCTTTATCAACGGCGCGTTTCAAGAATACCAGATATGATCGATAACACTAAAGATAGGTGAACCAGGGGCTATGACATGGCCTCCAAACATTGATACATGCTTTTTCGATTATATTCAACGACGCTGGACGTGTGTGGTAGCTCATTATTCTGTTGGAGGATGTCCAAACTCGTTCAGGATGAACGCCGGACATCAATTGGCTTAACACGTCCGAAAGAATGTGCGTCTAGCATCCACCGGTCGCAGACATTTGTCGATGTTTGAGTTGTCCTAGTGCGAGCCAAATAACCCAGAGTATCCCGTGGAGGAGTCATCGCCAGACAGTGTCCCTTATTGACGTGCGAGGTCCATTGATTCGCGTTCTCTCTATATGTTGACTTTGCCGTCTGCGCTAATCAGTTGGAAACACGAGTCTTCAGACCTGGCTACACATTTCCAGACATCAGGTGTCCGAGAGAGGTGTTTCCGTACCTAGGTGAGGCGGATGGCTCGGTTTCATGCGGTTGCCAATGGCACATAGATTACGCGCTGGCTCTTATCATCCTGCTTACTTTACACAGTCGTCACGCTGGGATGTCCACCGAGGCCCAGCACTGAATTACGTCGTTATTTGGTGCAGTATTGCACATATGCTAATTGAAACGGGCGTTGAAAGCCGATGAAAGTCACTTTCACCTCCAAGTTTATGTGGCCATATTGCTTTTGTATGATCGACTGTTTTACCGGAATTATTGCAGTCAAGGCACACTCTTGTGATGGTTGAGCAATAAAATCCAAATTTCGCCTACGTTTCTTAAATGTTAAGATCGATATTTCAAGCTGGTGCGAAATTACCGCATTGAAAATAGTTTTGGTAAATCACTATGAAATGTATCTCTTNAGATCGATATTTCAAGCTGGTGCGAAATTACCGCATTGAAAATAGTTTTGGTAAATCACTATGAAATGTATCTCTTACAGCGTATTCAGCTCAGTAAGCTGTCTGCCCCTTTGATTATGTAGCTGATGAACGCAACATTTGGCGCTCATTGGGACGCTGGTACATACATCCCAAGAGCTCATCTAGCCCAACTTCTCTGGCATATCAGTGTACTTTGCGAACTATNAGATCGATATTTCAAGCTGGTGCGAAATTACCGCATTGAAAATAGTTTTGGTAAATCACTATGAAATGTATCTCTTGCAGCGTATTCAGCTCAGTAAGCTGTCTGCCCCTTTGATTATGTAGCTGATGAACGCAACATTTGGCGCGCATGGGGACGCTGGTACATACATCCCAAGAGCTCATCTAGCCCAACTTCTCTGGCATATCAGTGTACTTTGCGAACTATNGGGGACGCTGGTACATACATCCCAAGAGCTCATCTAGCCCAACTTCTCTGGCATATCAGTGTACTTTGCGAACTATGTTCTGTAACCTGAAATTGTAGCGTCTGTAGTATTTACCACTGTAGCGACAGCATAGGTGGATTTTAGTATGACTCTTTACATTACAACATAAGCGTTTTTTTGGTCCGTGTTTACTACAGTATATTAGGACTTTATACTGACAAGTTTATGTTAGCAATTTCGAAAGAAATACAACTCGAATTATCCTGGCCGAACAGAACAAGCCATATCTCGCGCGATCACTATAAAAAAAATACAAACACGGGAGACATACGTTTCTCTGCACCCTCCTTGTGAAAGGCCTGTAAACAAATTGTTTCCCGGATTGGTTTACGTTTTCACAAGAAACTTACATCATAAATTTTAGATGTTGGTTAATATGTTTCAGTGTTCTTCTTTTAAGATTGAAAGCAATTGAAAAATACGTATTAACTTTACCTTTACCTGCACGTGTAAATGTGGGAATATGCCATAAAAAATATTATATTCGCGTAAAAAAGGTTTTTCCGAGACATATGAAAAATTATTATTTTGCTTTTAAAACATTCTTTATGAAAACTTTTATGAATTAATGGAGGCCTGCAAAAATTCCGCAAAAATTTTAATATTCGAAGGGTGAATGTTTATCAGTCAAAAAATCAAAGCGCTAACACGCTTTTGCCAGAAATTTGGCTGCCAAAAGTTAATAACACTTCTCCAAGCAACTATTTATGCTGCATTATACAGGTTTACTTAGATATGGCTTTTAATCTGGAAGCTACGTACTTGATGATCACATAATAGTGCATTAAAATTCGTGTTGCCATTTCAGGCCGGGTGATAATGAAAACGTATGCATATATTTGCATGGCTGAGAGCCTTAACAGGAAGTTACTTTACAACCTNCAGGCCGGGTGATAATGAAAACGTATGCATATATTTGCATGGCTGAGAGCCTTAACAGGAAGTTACTTTACAACCTGCTTGTGTGACTCCATTCTTTTCTAGTGGTTTTTGTTGTAGTAGGATGGTGTATTTCAATCACAATGTTTGTGAATNGCTTGTGTGACTCCATTCTTTTCTAGTGGTTTTTGTTGTAGTAGGATGGTGTATTTCAATCACAATGTTTGTGAATGCCGACCCAGCTTGTAAGTATGATGAATTCATAGTGTACGAGTTGGGTTAAGCGTATGCACACAAGTAGTCGCAAGCGTAAAGAATCTACAAAAGGCCAAAGATAGTGAAAAACAATCGCCGTGGGCAAAATTACAACTGATTTAAATTTGAGTGCGACTATCCTTGTACAAATACCAACCGGCAGTGCTAACAACGCAATAACATAAATAGTGTGAACCGTCGTAGGAAAAAGATGTATTTAGTATAAAGTACAGGATGAGTATAAAATAATACCCCAACTTTGAAGGTCTATAATATCTAAACCAAACAACCTACAACTTTGATTGACCAATAAAATGAACCGTGGAACCATGCAGTTTGTTTACTATGCATTCATAAATGTTCAATGTGACCACCATGAGCGACCCGAACGACATCTACGCGATAGTCAAACTCGTTCCAAGCTCTTGTCAGCATGTCCAGTGTTACGGTTTGGATGACGTTCGTAACTCTCGGTTTGAGGTGGTGAGGGGGAAGTGATCTCGCACTTGACACGTCAATGTGAAGGGGACGGTCTGATGTTTCCTTTATGGTGCGCCACCCCTTTGGCAACTAGCTGTTCGCGGATACCTGAACGAGACGTTGCCGCAACGCTGGATTGGTCAAGGACCATCTGGTGACCAGACTCTTCATTACTGGCCCCCAAGAAGCCCGGATCTTACCCCGTGCGATTTTTTTTTCTATGGAGGTACATAAAGGGTCAAGTGTTTCGTCCACCATTGACATTGATGGCCTCAAAACGAGAATTACGGACGCCATCCAAACCGTAACACAGGACACGCAGACAAGAGTGTGGAACGAGTTTAATTATCGCGTAGATGTCGTTCGAGCTGCTTGTGGTGGTCACATTGAACGATTATGAATGTATGGTGAAAAAACTTCATTGTTCTAGGGTTCATTTTATTGGTCAATTAAGGTTGTAGGTTGTTTGGTTTTGATATTATAGACCTTCAAATTTGGGGCATTATTTTATACTCAACCTGTACATTCGTTTATACGTATAACTTTACTGAGGCCTTGCTAAAGTTCGACTTTAAGGCTGTTACTCGACCTCATGTTAACCAAGCTTCACCAAGTCAGGAAAATTACGCCAAAGGGACAATAAACCGCATTCGTGTGCCCACAGTTGAATAATATTTAGCATGAGAACTATTCCTTACTAGATGTTACCTACACATCTAATTTCCCTCTGTTTTGTTCATAATAATTATAAATGAAATGTTATAATTCTTTAATAAAACGTAAGAATAGATTCAATTATATAACAAACAAAACTTTTATGCTAACAAAAGTATAAGACGCTTGTGATACGACATATTTAGGAAACAAACAAGCACATAAAACATGAGGTGACTGCTCAAAGGACTAAAGCAGTGTGAAGATTCCGCGAGTAGGTTATAGCGAGCGATCGATATAGGTGTAGAAAAGTTAGAGAGTTTGAGAAAATAAAGATCACTGACCCACGGGAGGCAGGGTGGTTGTCCTGTTGAATAGGTTATAGCGAGCAATCGACAAAGGTATCGTCAAGTTACAGAGTTTTAGAAAATGAGGACCACTGGACCACAGGAGGGAGTGTTGTTGTTCAGTTAAATTGGCTTTAGCGAGCGATCGACACAGGTATCGACAAGATATGGAGTTTTAGAAAATGTGTATCACTGGACTACGGGTGGCATGGAGGTTGTTCCGTTGAATAGCTTATAGCGAGCAATCCACACAGATATCGACAAGTTACAAAGTTTAAGATAATGTGCATTACTTGACCAAGGGAGGCAGGGTGGTTTTAAAGTTGAATGGATTGTTGCGAGCAATCAACACCTGTATCGACAAGTTACACATTTTGAGAAAATGCGAATCACTGGATCGCGGGAAGCAGAGTGGTTGTTCAGTTGAAATGTCCGCCACCTGAACCGATGCGACCGAACACCATCGCAGGTGCTGTGAGCAGAGGGAACATGAAAGAACAGTACACACGCTGGGTAGGGTCGGATCCATAGAGTTTGGTGTTGTTTGTTAGGGGTGTGGGGGCAACAGGGGACATGAACCCGTCCCCCAAACCCGTCCCTTCAACATGAAACTGCTCTGTGAATATTTAAATTTTGAATCGAAATAATATATGCTGTCCACGATAAAGTGAGCACTTTTGAGGCCCTAGTTCCTTTATCTTTCTGCTATTTTTTTTATCCTTTACCAACCTTTATAAATAAATGTAACAACTAAGTAATAAACACAGTGTGTATATTCCACCGCACACAGAAGTTAACGTCTAATGCCAAAATGAAATAAATTTCTTGACTATTATTCCATCTTTCAAAAGTGCTCACTTAACCGTAAATATCCTATATCAGAATTCACTNACTATTATTCCATCTTTCAAAAGTGCTCACTTAACCGTAAATATCCTATATCAGAATTCACTCTTGGCTTTTTTTTGGGTTTGAGCCTCTTCTGTTTTTCTTCTCTGACGACGTTTCGGCAGTCGCTGCAGCTTTCATCCTCGGGTCGCATTACAAGATCAGTAACACNTATGGTGCGCCACCCCATTGGCAACTAGCTGTTCGCGGATACCTGAACGAGACGTTGCCGCAACGCTGGATTGGTCAAGGAGCATCTGGTGACCAGACTCTTCATTACTGGACCCCAAGAAGCCCGGATCTTACCCCGTGCGATTTTTTTTCTATGGAGGTACATAAAGGGTCAAGTGTTTCGTCCACCATTGACATTGATGACCTCAAAACGAGAATTACGGACGCCATCCAAACCGTAACACTGGACACGCAGACAAGAGTGTGGAACGAGTTTAATTATCGCGTAGATGTCGTTCGAGCTGCTTGTGGTGGTCACATTGAACGATTATGAATGTATGGTGAAAAAACTTCATTGTTCTAGGGTTCATTTTATTGGTCAATTAAGGTTGTAGGTTGTTTGGTTTTGATATTATAGACCTTCAAATTTGGGGCATTATTTTATACTCAACCTGTACATTCGTTTATACGTATAACTTTACTGAGGCCTTGCTAAAGTTCGACTTTAAGGCTGTTACTCCACCTCATGTTAACCAAGCTTCACCAAGTCAGGAAAATTACGCCAAAGGGACAATAAACCGCATTCGTGTGCCCACAGTTGAATAATATTTAGCATGAGAACTATTCCTTACTAGATGTTACCTACACATCTAATTTCCCTCTGTTTTGTTCATAATAATTATAAATGAAATGTTATAATTCTTTAATAAAACGTAAGAAAAGATTCAATTGTATAACAAACAAAACTTTTATGCTAACAAAAGTATAAGACGCTTGTGATACGACATATTTAGGAAACAGCCAAGCACATCAAACATGAGGTGACTGCTCAAAGGACTAAAGCAGTGTGAAGATTCCGCGAATAGGTTATAGCGAGCGATCGATATAGGTGTAGAAAAGTTAGAGAGTTTGAGAAAATAAAGATCACTGACCCACGGGAGGCAGGGTGGTTGTCCTGTTGAATAGGTTATAGCGAGCAATCGATATAGGTGTAGAAAAGTTAGAGAGTTTGAGAAAATAAAGATCACTGAACCACGGGAGGCAGGGTGGTTGTCCTGTTGAATGGGTTATAGCGAGCAATCGACAAAGGTATCGTCAAGTTACAGAGTTTTAGAAAATGAGGACCACTGGACCACAGAAAGGAGTGTTGTTGTTCAGTTAAATTGGCTATAGCGAGCGATCGACACAGGTATCGACAAGATATGGAGTTCGAGAAAATGTGTATCACTGGACTACGGGTGGCATGGAGGTTGTTCCGTTGAATAGCTTATAGCGAGAAATCCACACAGATATCGACAAGTTACAAAGTTTAAGATAATGTGCATTACTTGACCAAGGGAGGCAGGGTGGTTTTAAAGTTGAATGGATTGTTGCGAGCAATCGACACCTGTATCGACAAGTTATACATTTTGAGAAAATGCGAATCACTGGATCGCGGGAAGCAGAGTGGTTGTTCAGTTGAAATGTCCGCCACCTGAACCGATGCGACCGAACACCATCGCAGGTGCTGTGAGCAGAGGGAACATGAAAGAACAGTACACACGCTGGAAAGGTTCTGGGTAGGGTCGGATCCATAGAGTTTGGTGTTATTTGTTAGGGGTGTGGGGGCAACAGGGGACATGAACCCGTCCCCCAAACCCGTCCCTTCAACATGAAACTGCTCTGTGAATATTTAAATTTTGAATCGAAATAATATATGCTGTCCACGATAAAGTAAGCACTTTTGAGGCCCTAGTTCCTTTATCTTTCTGCTATTTTTTTTATCCTTTACCAACCTTTATAAATAAATGTAACAACTAAGTAATAAACACAGTGTGTATATTCCACCGCACACAGAAGTTAACGTCTAATGCCAAAATGAAATAAATTTCTTGATTATTATTCCATCTTTCAAAAGTGTTCACTTAACCGTAAATATCCTATATCAGAATTCACTGTTGGATTTTTTTTGGGTTTGAGCCTCTTCGGTTTTTCTTCTCTGACGACGTTTCGGCAGTCGCTGCAGCTTTCATCCTCGGGTCGCATTACAAGATCAGTAACACNGGTTTTTCTTCTCTGACGACGTTTCGGCAGTCGCTGCAGCTTTCATCCTCGGGTCGCATTACAAGATCAGTAACACCTGACGCGGTTCAAGCCCAAAAGCCAAGAGAGCATTGACAACGGCCGCGAAACCCTGCAATATATTAATATCAGCATTGTTTAAAATACTGATTTTATTTGATTAATTTAATACCGTTGCTTGTAATTATGATGAGACAGTAACCTACTCCTATTCCACGACTCGAAAGTCTATGCTTGAACCTGCATAATGAAGAAGTGCCCGCTCCCCCAGGGGCCACGGTGGCTGAGAGGTTAGACTGCTCACTTTACACCATGGCGAAGCGGGATCAATCCCCGTCCAGGTCACCCCGGATTTTAGCAATTGGGAATCGTGCTAATGAGCCGCTGGTCGACGGGTTTTCCGGGTGATCTACCGTTTCCCACGCCCCTTCATTCCGGCGCTGCTTCACCTCACTTTACCCTCATATTCTCTGCAAACCTCGATGTTACGAGCAGCCCAAATCTCTGGACTCACTCACCCTCCCCCCTCCCCCAACGTTAACGTCACTCCTGTAGAGCCGACATAGAGTGAACACCAGAAGAGAGGAATATTTAATCGTGCGACAATTGCGAACTCAACCAACAGTGTCTATTTCCAGCACCCGGAAACATGCACCGGCATCACTAGTGCCACGTGTTTTCATCCGTACAATTGCGGAGTGATTTTGATCTTATATTGTGTTTATTTACATAATGACCCTTTACAGAATTAATAACGTGAACAGTAGTGATAAGATACATGTATTCCAGCTCTCAATAGAGCTCTTCTACAGACGTGGACACTGGTGAATCAAGAAAGGAAGACTGAAAAGGAATAAACAAAGATTAGTAGAAGAAGAGCGGGGGGAAAACTCACTAAAACCCCCCAAGTGAAAAAAATTACAATGGAAGCTTACCTAGTAAAATGTTTGGTACTCGTTTCTTTGTGATTTTTCGTATTCGTTTCTGCATATTACATCGTTTGTCAGTTCAGTTTTTTCCTTTCCTGACCAGTTCATTGTTTCTTTACCCTTGTATTTGTTGATCGGATGCTTTTTGCCTTAACATATTGTATCGTAGTCTGTTTAATGGTTTGAATTGACATTTATTCCTGTGTTTGTGCGACACCCCGTTAGTTAGAATTTGTATTCTTGGTGTCTGTCCCCCCCCCCCTCCAAGTCAGATACATTTCCTTTTTTTATTGTTTAAGGTGCTCGTGAATTATATCGCCTTCTTTTGTTGGAATTTCGACGATTGAATCACTAATATCGAGTTTACATTCTTTAATATCTTCCCATATTATAAAAAAATCTCTATGCTTAATTCGAACAGCTGATGTAACCTTCACACCGTACTGTTGTTATGTAAAGTACCGCAAACCGACCATCTTCTATACATCACCTCGCGATTTGAATTATCGTCTTCCTATCACAATCACGGAACCTAGCTCTTGTATAGCAGGCAAACCTGGCATTCCACCGCATTGAACTAATTTACACTCCGGATCGATCACCGTTTATAGCTGCCGCCTCTGGAATTGGTTAAAACAGCTGTCTTACTCAAGTGGAGTCAGTCACTGCCTTCACAAGTTCAGTTCGCAAATATTTGTTTGATCTAGCTCACCAGCAATTACTTAGTGCTAGGAACCTAACCGTACCTTCTCTGCTCCCCTCTTTTTGTTGTTTAATTGGTCTACAGTCGTCTAGCTTTAATTACAGTGTGATTCTGTGGCAGAAAAGGAAGGCACTCTTGCCTTAACTGCGCCACCAAAAATAAGGCAAATAATTAAATCAATATTGTAAAGTGGTTTCTTGTTTTTATCTGCGAACATTGTTCTCTTGGTTGGAAATACTTCTTCTTTAATTATGTATATATTCTTTCTTATTCTATTAGTTAGTAAAGGTAAAAAAGAAAATTCAGTTAATTTCTTAACGTAATTCGATGAAACTATTAGAATTTTACATTTAAAAAATGACAATTCGTTCTTTAACATATGCATGCCGTACGGTAACTTAGTTATTTTTAATATTAAATAAATATATTTTATCGATTTATTATTTATGGTAAAATATCAGTTATACCATCCAATACAGTTGTGCCATTTGAAAGAAATATGTTCTCAAGACTGTTTGGTTATGCTTTAAAGGAGTTTTTATTAACATTTAATTCTGAAAAAAATCCCTTTGTTTCCCTTTTACTTGAAGCAACAGATCAGCAAAAAAGTCAAAAAGAATATTAAACCGAGCGAAGTTAAAAGAGATTTACAAAACTTTTTTTCCCAAAGAATTTCAATAAATGTGATACTGTCGACGTTTTTCCGTCTTCAAAACTGATCTTAACATTTTACAAACAGCCTCCAAATCGTCCAGTTTCAAAATAATATCTTCCCGGAAAAATTAATTATTTTTTGAGCCAAGATTGAAACGCACCTCACAACTTTTTCTTGACTCAACTGCCTGCCTATTTCATCACTTCTTGACCGAATGCGATGAACTGCTGCAGATAGATTCTCTCATTCCTGACGTGAGTGATCATGTTTTTCCAGTTATAGATCTTCTCTTTTTCTCTGATAATACGAGGCAAGTAAATTTTACCCTTTCTCGTTACTTTTTTTTCTCCAAAGCTATACTGTCATTTTGTTAGTTCAAATGCCCGGTACCAAATACTTCAACCCTTAGATTTTGCGGCAGTTTTCGAATTTTTGTTACGTCATTTAAAATAAAATGTTTTAAATCTTAGAGCTTTAAAATGCTTACGCTAGAACAACTGCACATGCATGCGAGATTATTATCTTTCAGGGCTCAGGAAAATAAATCATTCAGAAGACTTAGCTAATTCTCTCTTGATCATGTGTTTTGTTTCACGACACTGTAAATCATGGGAAGGAGACTGTTTTTAGCCTACTCTCCGAAGGAAGGAAAGAGAGGCTTATGAGATCACTTTCCTGGCTGTGTGTCTGTGTGTGTTAGTGTGCGTCTCCAACTTTAAATTTTTGAACGCACGAACCAAATTTCATCAAATTCGAAACGTTTTTGTACTTAGTACGGACTCTGACTTTTATATTTTTCAACCACGCAAGGCACCTACTTTCAAAATGGCGGCCATTTTAATTTTTAGGGTGATATGTCATATCTCGGGAACCATTCAAACAGATTTTAACAAAATTTTGTATGCTGGTAGAGCATTGTGTAAGCATTAAATGTTGTAATGGATATTGCTGTTTGTTCTCCATTTTGGAAGGTAGTCCAAAATGTAAAATTTTTTTTTTACATTATATCTCGAAAACTATCAAAGCAATTCTCGCCGAATTTGGCGTGTAAGTAATAATATGACAGGTCAGGTAAACGTAAGTAATTGAACGTGATTAGGTACTTATTTTCAAAATGGTGGCCTTACAAATATTTTAGGCTTATTTGGTAAATATNTACATTATATCTCGAAAACTATCGAAGCAATTCTCGCCGAATTTGGCGTGTAAGTAATAATATGACAGGTCAGGTAAACGCAAGTAATTGAACGTGATTAGGTACTTATTTTCAAAATGGTGGCCTTACAAATATTTTAGGCTTATTTGGTAAATANTAAGTAATTGAACGTGATTAGGTACTTATTTTCAAAATGGTGGCCTTACAAATATTTTAGGCTTATTTGGTAAATATACTATACCATTTAAACAATTTTGACCAAATTTGAAGTATTTATTACAGGCATCATATATTCTAACTCATAGCCACTTTTATGAGTAATTTTGTAAGATAGCGCCACATGAATTAATAAAGTTTTTACATCATATCTTCGTAAAAAAATGAACCAATTCCTACGAAATTTGGCAAACAAGTAGTACTGCGGCAAATTATGTTAAATTATATGTTTTACGCATGTCAGACGCTTATTTTCAAAATGGAAGCCATGTAGTTATCTTAGCTTAGAATGTCATATAGTTGAAATCGTGTAATCAATTCCAAATTAAATTTGTATGCTGGCATTAGATATTACAAATATCAAGTGTGTCTGCACGGAGCATCTTTTGTCCATCTTTTTCTAAGATAGAACCACATGAATAAATATACTTTTATGTCATACCTCGTGAAACAATTAATCGATTACTATCAAATTTTGCAAACAAGTAGTACAGCGACAGGCGATGTAGAAATGCATGTTTATTACCACAGGCACTTATTTTCAAAATGACGGATATATAGTCATTGAAGCTTAGAACGCTCTATNAAATGCATGTTTATTACCACAGGCACTTATTTTCAAAATGACGGATATATAGTCATTGAAGCTTAGAACGCTCTATCGTCGAGTCCATCTAATCAATTCCAACTTATCTTTGTATGCTGGCAGTGTATATCACAACTATCAACAGTATCTACATAAAAAATATTTTGTCTGCCATTTTGTAAGATAGCACCATTCGAATAAATAAAAATTTTACGCCATATCTTGGGAAACAATTAACCGATACTTACCAAATTTGGCGAACAAGTAGTACTGAGGTAGGTGATGTAAAATTGCATGTTTTAAGTATGTCTGAGACTTATTTTTAAAATGGTTGACACATGCATCCTAGCTTAGAATACTTTATCGTTGTAACCATGAAATCAATTCCAACGCAATATTGTATGCTGGCAGTGTATGTTGCAATTATCAAATGCGTCTAAACTGAGCATCATTTATCCACCATTTTGTGAGATATGTCACATGAAACAATTAAGTTTTTATGTAATATTTTAAGAAAAAATCGCCAGATTCCTACCAAATTTGGCAAACAACTTGCACTCCATCAGATGGTGTAAACTGCTATGTTTTNAAATGCATGTTTATTACCACAGGCACTTATTTTCAAAATGACGGATATATAGTCATTGAAGCTTAGAACGCTCTATAGTCGAGTCCATCTAATCAATTCCAACTTATCTTTGTATGCTGGCAGTGTATATCACAACTATCAACAGTATCTACATAAAAAATATTTTGTCTGCCATTTTGTAAGATAGCACCATTCGAATAAATAAAAATTTTACGCCATATCTTGGGAAACAATTAAACGATACCTACCAAATTTGGCAAACAAGTAGTACTGAGGTAGGTGATGTAAAATTGCATGTTTTAAGTATGTCTGAGACTTATTTTTAAAATGGTTGACACATGCATCCTAGCTTAGAATACTTTATCTTTGTAACCATGAAATCAATTCCAACGCAATATTGTATGCTGGCAGTGTATGTTGCAATTATCAAATGCGTCTAAACTGAGCATCATTTATCCACCATTTTGTGAGATATGTCACATGAAACAATTAAGTTTTTATGTAATATTTTAGGAAAAAATCGCCAGATTCCTACCAAATTTGGCAAACAACTTGCACTCCATCAGATGGTGTAAACTGCTATGTTTTNAGAAAAAATCGCCAGATTCCTACCAAATTTGGCAAACAACTTGCACTCCATCAGATGGTGTAAACTGCTATGTTTTAAGTAGGCCAGGTGCTTATTTCAAAATAGGATTTATATAAATATTTTAGCTTAGTATCTTTTACTAACGAAACAAATTTTAACTAAACGATGTACGCTGGCAGTATCAATTACAACGATCAAATTTGTCTATACAGAGCCTCATTTCTCTGCCGTCTTGTAAGTTAGCCCCACAATAAAAATTAAGTTTTGTCATATATCGAGAAACAATAAACCCATTCTTACTAAATTTGGTGAAGGAGTTGTATTGTGGTAGGCAATAAAACTACATGTGTTTTTATTTCCAGAATGGCAGCTATAAAATCATTTTTGCTTCGAAACTATGTAATCGATTTTAGTTTTACTTTGTATACTGATAGTATACAATTATCGAATGTGTTTTCACATAACCTTTTTTGTCCTCCATTTATAAAGATTATCACATGAAAAATATTGAGATTTTATGCCATATCTCAGGGGCCAATTAACTGATTTTCACCTAATTCTTTAAACAAGTAGGAGCACTATGGCAGACCAATTAATCTTACGTGTTTTAAGTGGCTCAGAACTTATTTTCAAAGTGATGGCCCTGTAAATATTTTTGCTTAGTAAACACCATCAATAGAAAAATTAGACTTATTAAATCGAAGTTGATGCTGGAATCCGACCTCCATAATGCAGTTGATTGCACAATAGCTTATGGGACCAAGGTTTTCTAGNATCGAAGTTGATGCTGGAATCCGACCTCCATAATGCAGTTGATTGCACAATAGCTTATGGGACCAAGGTTTTCTAGGTTAGAATCCCGGGTAAGGCACGTGCGTATTTGTAATTGTCTCACTAATGTTACATATGTCTCTGGTTTCATCTCTTATGATATTGCTTTTAACGAGATGACAATTCCTATCCACCAACGCAGGTTTTGATAAATTATTTCATAATTAATAAATCTCAGGTTGAGGAAAGTAGACTCATTAGTTATATCAGAAACTTCTTCTTATACAGTCATTTTCATTTTCCACAACGTCTTCTGTGAGTTAAGCAAAATTATTTATTGCGACAAGAAAGCATCACAAGAATTATTTTAGTTCATATTTTTCGCATTCAAATCTGATAAGCGAGTGACTCACCTGAGTATTGCAAAAGAATATTCCTGGAATAATTTAATTGATTAGTGCCAGTAACTACTTTCTCTTTAAAATAATTCTCGAAAGGGAAAACGAACTTATTTTTTATTTATGGAGGTAAGCAGAAAGCCACTTAACCTCGTTTCCCCCTTCTACCATATTCAGTGGAATACATAGTATTTTCAAAATCAGAATGGTGGATCACAATTATCTTGCAGCTTTGCTGATTCTATGGGTTTTTTTTATGGCAACGTGTACTCTATGTGTCCAAGAAAAGAAAGTTTTCGATGACTCTGAGACAAGTTTACACCGAATATCTGATGTACAACTCCCCTCATTGTCTCCCTCTGATTTCACAATGTTGCTCGATGGATTTGATATGATGTTTTCTAAAACATTAGCCTTGTTTGTAAGACCTTACTCTTATCCACGCATAAGATTTTCTTCTCGTAATACAAATTTTCGAAAAGCTCAGGGTTTATCGCCTTCCATGGTTGAAACTGCGAGAAAGCGGAATCAATCTGTCATCAAAATCTAAAAGTAGACAATAAAACAAAATAGATATAACTATCAGCAATAAACTAGCCACATTCAAAAAATTCCCACCATTTTGCAGAGATTTATAAAAACTATGCGTTAATCAAAAATTAACTTCCTTTTTTTTTTTTGTTTTTTTTATATAATGGGTTATTATTTGGACAGTACGGAAATATTTGGCGTGTGAGGCGATGGTGTGAGAGACATAGAATGCGTGAATAGGGACGGGATGGAAAGGAGCAGGGATGTTCGGGTTTCAAAGAAAGGGAAAGCGACACTTCTGAGAAAGCAGTGGCGGCACTTCAAAACCGATCTGAATTTCCAACAAAAGCTGTTGCATTGCGGTACCGCGGAGGGTGGGCCCCAGCGGGCCATCTTTACTTTTCTGAACCGTACATACAACACAGGTTCGAAAATTTTCTGAAAAACCTATATCGACTTGGTTGTTTGTCTACCAGATACCCTCCTCCACCACTCCATTAAAAAAAATTCTTGCTAAACGGATGTCATCGCNATCGAAGTTGATGCTGGAATCCGACCTCCATAATGCAGTTGATTGCACAATAGCTTATGGGACCAAGGTTTTCTAGATTAGAATCCCGGGTAAGGCATGTGCGTATTTGTAATTGTCTCACTAATGTTACATATGTCTCTGGTTTCATCTCTTATGATATTGCTTATAACGAGATGACAATTCCTATCCACCAACGCAGGTTTTGATAAATTATTTCATAATTGATTAATCTCAGGTTGAGGAAAGTAGACTCATTAGTTATATCAGAAACTTCTTCTTATACAATCATTTTCATTTTCCACAACGTATTCTGTGAGTTAAGCAAAATTACTTATTGCGACAAGAAAGCATCACAAGAATTATTTTAGTTCATATTTTTCGCATTCAAATCTGATAAGCGAGTGACTCACCTGAGTATTGCAAAAGAATATTCCTGGAATCATTTAATTGATTGGTGTCAGTAACTACTTTCTCTTTAAAACAATTCTCCAAGAGGAAAACGAACTTATTATTTTTTTTATGGAGGTAAGCAGAAAGCCACTTGTTTCCCCCTTCTACCATATTCAGTGGAATACATAGTATTTTCAAAATCAGAATGGTGGATCACAATTATCTTGCAGCTTTGCTGATTCTATGGGATTTTTTATGGCAACGTGTACTCTATGTGTCCAAGAAAAGAAAGTTTTCGATGACTCTGAGACAAGTTTACACCGAATATCTGATGTACAACTCCCCTCATTGTCTCCCTCTGATTTCACAATGTTGCTCGATGGATTTGATATGATGTTTTCTAAAACATTAGCCTTGTTTGTAAGACCTTACTCTTATCCACGCATAAGATTTTCTTCTCGTAATACAAATTTTCGAAAAGCTCAGGGTTTATCGCCTTCCATGGTTGAAACTGCGAGAAAGCGGAATCAATCAGTCATCAAAATCTAAAAGTAGACAATAAAACAAAATAGATATAACTATCAGCAATAAACTAGCCACATTCATAAAATTCCCACCATTTTGCAGAGATTTATAAAAACTATGCGTTAATCAAAAATTGACTTCCTTTTTTTTTTTGTTTTTTTATTTTATATAATGGGTTATTATTTGGACAGTACGGAAATATTTGGCGTGTGAGGCGATGGTGTGAGAGACATAGAAGGCGTGAACAGGGGCGGGATGGAAAGGAGCAGGGATGTACGGGTTTCAAAGAAAGGGAAAGCGACACTTTTGAGAAAGCAGTGGCGGCACTTCAAAACCAATCTGAATTTCCAACAAAAGCTGTTGCATTGCGGTACCGCGGAGGGTGGGCCCCAGCGGGCCATCTTTACTTTTCTGAACCGTACATACAACACAGGTTCGAAAATTTTCTGAAAAAGCTATATCGTCTTGGTTGTTTGTCTACCAGATACCCTCCTCCACCACTCCATTAAAAAAAATTCTTGCTAAACGGATGTCACCGCGAAAATTAATTATTATTGTATTAACAGCAACCTGCTTCAAAGAGGATAACCTGTATTTATCTTGGTAAAAAACAAATGTAATCCTCTGGCTACAACGAACACAACTATTAAAATGTGTAAATGTTTTGTTAAAATGGCACATAATTTTGACAAGAAAAACAAACAGATTTTAATCTCGTAATAGTTGTTCATGAGTGTTATAACAAGGAAGGATTAATAGGAGTTTTCAGATATAACAATACGTAGAGAAAGAAAGCCCAAAGGGACAGTTTGTGTCCCTGAGTTCAATCCCAGTGGAATTTACAGTAACCAGTGATGGAATTGCAACGAGAATAATTAGGGTCTCTTACTTTTCGTGTGGTGATGTCAATTTTATGAAAGAGTAGTTATTAATTTTTTTACTCGATTGCTGTACGGTCAATCCCTGCAGTGAAATTAATTCAATCAATGGAGAGAGCAAATAGCTTAACCTCTCTTCGAGAACGTAGCCAGTTAAGGGGAGGCTAGTTGTCATATGAATCTCATTGTAAGCAATTGTTCCTATTTTCATTTTTTTTTNACGTAGCCAGTTAAGGGGAGGCTAGTTGTCATATGAATCTCATTGTAAGCAATTGTTCCTATTTTCATTTTTTTTTTCAAATATAGAATATTTCTACGTAAATATTTTTTTAGGACAGAAATTAAAGTCGATATTTTATTTGCNTTTTTTTTTTCAAATATAGAATATTTCTACGTAAATATTTTTTTAGGACAGAAATTAAAGTCGATATTTTATTTGCCCATTCTTAACCTGGTTATTGAAACATAAATGTGGTAGTTGATAATTGTAAAATTAAACAAAAAACGCCGTAATTAGCCCTCTGTTTACGATATTTACTATAATGTAACACAATGTTTTAAACTATAGAGAGAATACTGTGCTTTTTCTGAAAATATTGCTGTATTAAAGCTTTATATTCACGGCTTAAAGTTCTGAGGAAACAGAACATAGGCGTAACTTGTTTATGCTAACGTTCAATGCCGTCGCAATGTTTCCTTATGTCCGGATGTGACCTCGTAGCGTTTAATATCGTTTACTAGGGATTACCCTCAAATGCGAACCAGTGACGCTTGCCGGTCAGAATCGAGGAAGAAGTGGCGGCCATATCTTGCAGTAAGAAACCATCCCCAGCTTTCTCCTGGAGTTATTTCGGAAAACAACCGAGAACTGAAATCAGGAAGGCCGGAACGGGAATCGAAACCAAATACTCCCGAATCCTAGTCTAGTTTTCCTTTAGATTAAACTCTATGAGCCTCATGATCTGNCGGGAATCGAAACCAAATACTCCCGAATCCTAGTCTAGTTTTCCTTTAGATTAAACTCTATGAGCCTCATGATCTGTTTCCTGCTAGACAAGAGAATTTGTGAGATTCCTACGTAAATTAAATCCGGTAATAAATACGAAAATTGACGTGTTATTACTTAAGAGTTTAAATGGTTTAAGCAAATTTCTAAGATTAAACACTTTATAATTTTAAAACGTAAGACTAGGTTCTATACGANCGGGAATCGAAACCAAATACTCCCGAATCCTAGTCTAGTTTTCCTTTAGATTAAACTCTATGAGCCTCATGATCTGCTTCCTGCTAGACAAGAGAATTTGTGATATTCCTACGTAAATTAAATCCGGTAATAAATACGAAAATTGACGTGTTATTACTTAAAAGTTTAAATGGTTTAAGCAAATTTCTAAGATTAAACACTTTATAATTTTAAAACGTAAGACTAGGTTCTATACGANGAGTTTAAATGGTTTAAGCAAATTTCTAAGATTAAACACTTTATAATTTTAAAACGTAAGACTAGGTTCTATACGATAATGAGTTATTTGTGGTGAGTCACTGTTACCGAACCATGTATACCGTAAGCTGCAATCATGTGAAGCTTTATATTAGCGGTTGTGTGGTCGGTAGCCGTAGTCTCTGAAGTGTGATGCTCACGTGCGCTAGAACTAAGTGAGCATCGAGTTAGAAGTGGAGAGTAAAGAAACTTGTGCNCTCTGAAGTGTGATGCTCACGTGCGCTAGAACTAAGTGAGCATCGAGTTAGAAGTGGAGAGTAAAGAAACTTGTGCCGTTCTTAACATCGAGGTGTTGAGAGCCGACGGGAGCAGCGCCCNAAAGAAACTTGTGCGGTTCTTAACATCGAGGTGTTGAGAGCCGACGGGAGCAGCGCCAGAATGCAAGGGCGGGGGGAACGGGAGAAAACCCACCGACCAGCGGCATTGTCCGGCACAATTCCCACATGCGAAAATCGAACCCGGTTCGCCTAAGTGAGATGCGAGTTGTCTGACCACTACACCATCGCGGCGCCACTGATTGAGGTTTTCCGTGGTTCGGGGTCCACTAAAATGAGGTTTCCACTATATTTGTCCTTCTCGTGCGAAATATTAGAACGTGAAACGCCAAGTTTAACTTAATAACAGTTTTCAATTTAAACTGGATTTAAATTGTAAATTTACTGCGGGATTTGTACCCACAGCGAAAACAGCGCACATTTATCACAGTTTGGAGATTGTGACACAATGATGACATACGAGAGGTCGTTATCGGTATCGCCGAGTAGGTCGTTATTTTTTTTTATTTGTGAAGCGCGGCTGGCAAGCGGCCTATCGATACATGCCCTGCAAAACGTTACTTTGTTCTGACACCTGGAATTGACAGAGAAAGTATAGTTTTAAAAGGTCCACCAATAAATATGCTACTGTGTGTGGAAGCGTTTTCACTCCGAGCGTTGTGCATGCGACCCTGCAAAACCTTTGAAAACCCACCAGAACCAAACGAAAACCTTTGAAAAACCATCACAACCAAACGAAAGCTGTAAATAATTTTTATTATTAATTCATTTGTGTGTCGTGGCGACTCCAAACAGATATATTTACACACACGAACACTAAAACACGCTTTTATTTTCAGTAATATGACGGAATTATATTGTTTCAGTCATTTAGGTCAATATAATTAATTATTTTTCCTAGCTTTAAAAATATTTTAGAATACAAATTTTTTATTTTTAAGCTGCGGTATAATTTTTTTTTTTAGTAGAATGTAAGCTCTTATCACGCGCACTTTTCAAAGAAGCATACTTAAAATAATCTGGTTAAGCTCATATGTAGAAAGCAATTTTTTTGACATGAGTTCAGATGTTATCTACTGTTCTTAAATTACAGTCGTTCAAATATATTTTTCATAAAATTATTTTTGTAGTTGTTGAAGTAAAATAGTAAAAGAGGTATACTCTTTCAACCCCCGTAAGTATTTTCTACAAAAATGAACTTGAACAAAAACAAAATAACGTGGCAAAAAAAGTCCCTTGTTAGAAGAGTAGATATTTCCTATTTACCAAATCCCATTCTGTTTTTAAACTATGATATGTAGCTAGTTTTGATGCCTATATGACCAATTTCTGAGTCTTATATTGTGGACACCTGGTTCGAAACATGATGAGAACCTATATTTGTATGTTTGCATAATTTATATGGTTATAAAAATTGAACTCGCCTCTGAATCTTAGTACACATGTGAAGTTTTAGAAATACATTTTTGCTTGTGTACTGAGTGAGTAAAATCGTTGTTCCTGGATAAAATCGCCAACATGATAGTATATTCACCATGCCTAGTTAAATAATAGGATTCTTAGACTAATGTGAATCGAACAAAGATACAGCTTGATCCAAAGTCGCACATTTTCTTGGAAAAAAATTTTTTTTCCTTTGTATAATTGCATTTTACAACAGATAACACTTGTTTATCCGAAAATAAACTTATTTTAAAAAAATTACTTTTTTTTAGTGGTTCATAAGTTTTGATTCCGTTTTAAAGCCAATTCGTTCAT
Source organism: Clitarchus hookeri (assembly GCA_002778355.1). NCBI lineage: Eukaryota > Metazoa > Arthropoda > Insecta > Phasmatodea > Phasmatidae > Clitarchus > Clitarchus hookeri. The sequence continues at coordinate 62,559 of NQII01006599.1, read as the reverse complement.
AACGCATCGCTTGGAAAGTTTCCAGTAACAGTTCCTTTTAAATAAACTTATTCTATACTGCTATTGTTTATCAGAGTTTTAGAAGCTGTGGTTCATACCTTCCCTTTGAAGTGTAAAATTTTGANAGTTAAATAATAGGATTCTTAGACTAATGTGAATCGAACAAAGATACAGCTTGATCCAAAGTCGCACATTTTCTTGAAAAAAAATTTTTTTCCTTTGTATAATTGCATTTTACAACAGATAACACTTGTTTCTCCGAAAATAAACTTATTTTAAAAAAATTACTTTTTTTTAGTGGTTCATAAGTTTTGATTCCGTTTTAAAGCCAATTCGTTCATAACGCATCGCTTGGAAAGTTTCCAGTAACAGTTCCTTTTAAATAAACTAATTCTATACTGCTATTGTTTATCAGAGTTTTAGAAGCTGTGGTTCATACCTTCCCTTTGAAGTGTAAAATTTTGAATTTAAAAAAAGTACTAATTGTAAAGTTTCGTAAAAACACTTTCCACTATTNAATTTAAAAAAAGTACTAATTGTAAAGTTTCGTAAAAACACTTTCCACTATTTTTCTTCACAATACCTATTTATTACCACTTAAATCGAATTTATAACTGAACTATACTTCCCACTGGAGTAAAGTAGTACTATATCTTAAAACATAGTTACTTAAATATCTACTCACAAAAATGAAACTGAACGATAATTAGAACAAAGAGGAAAATTATCGTGCTATATGCAGACACTAAGCCAATAATTTAAGCACATCACGGGGGCCACGGCGGTGTAGTGGTTAGACAACTCGCCTCCCACCTAGGCAAACCCTGTTCGATTCCCAGCGGGATCACTCCCGGATTTTCGCATGTGGGAATCGTATCGGACGATGCCGCTAGTCGGCGGGTTTTCTCGGGGATCTCCCGTTTCCCGCGTCCTATCATTTCTGCGCTGCTCATTACTCACCTCGCTTCATCCTCATCGGCTCTCAATACCTCACCTCTATATTTAGAGCCGCCAAAATCACTTCACTCACTCATTTAAGCACATCACGCTCTATGCTACTCAGATCGCTAAGATACGAATAATGCACCTGTGAATATACGTGCGTTACAAGAAAAACATAGAATTGTGATCTAGATTACAAGTTTAAATTCGTGGGTTCGAAAATGTACAACTAAAGCATTTCATATTTGCGCGATCGTTCTTATGACAACACACATTAAGTTATTCTAAGACTGATTTGAAGCAAAGAGCTTACAAGGCGTGTCATCTGATACACTGTCAAGTCGTAAGATGTGAACTGTATGAAACTACGCTCTCTCACCAAAATATGAATATTCAGAGTGGTAAGATGAATACCTTTGTAATTTCATTCTTAACCATATTTTTCCGTCTTGGCATACACATTCATCGGCAATAAAACAATATGCGATTTTCTTATTTACACCAGCAATTGGGCAAGGTTAGTTGCATATGAAAAGCACGACGGGAAGTGCTTCTAAATATTGCTATTTTATACATCAGCTGATATATATTTTAATTTAAGAGTACTTTTTTTTTTAAACTGCAGACGATTTCAACTGTGTTCATTTTGCTGATACGTTAGGCGCCATCTTCTAAGTGAAGTGCGAATGAGTGTTTTAGACCTCTTTAGTGTGAACGATTTTTGAAGACGGGTCATTTGTGCGATGTCAGTTATAATAAGGTGCAGTACCACCATGCGAGTTATATCCGTCCACTCGTGTGTACAATGGCTCATCACACGAGGCATCACTTCTCTGGCAGAGAACAGTTTAATAAAGTTTTATTTTAATTATTTGTGTAGACAGTGGAATTGTAAATTTTCCAATGTATTTTTGGAAGGAGTGACTGTCAGGGAGCAAGCAAGGTTATGAAGTTATGACTTAAGCAATGGCTATTTAGGAGCACTTTACTTGCCCGAATAAAAGCCGTTGAATGTGATGTATGCCGGAACATAAACTCCATCACTGACGGGCCCGCGGTGGTGTAGTGGTTAGACTACCCGGCTCCCACCTAGGTGAAACGGGTTCGATTCCCAGCGGGGCCGCTCCCGGATTTTCGCATGTGTGCCGGACGATGCCGCTGGTCGGCGGGTTTTCTCGGGGATCTCCCGCTTACCCGCTCTCGCATTCCGGCGCTGCTCCAAACCCACCTCGTTTCACCCTCATCGGCTCTCAAGACCTCGATGCTAAGAGGGGCGGCCGTATTCTCTCCACCCCATCACTGGCAGTAACAGCTGCGTATCCTACTAGAACATTTGCCTTTGCTTAGCAAGTGACATAAACATTAGTCTGTCTCCAGTCCCGATGCTGAAATAAGGTTTTTACCTTTGTCTACCGCGATTGTCGATATAAAAGAGCTAGTTTGCATGACGATTCTTTGCAAGATCATTTGTTACAAGTACGCGTGCAGTCCGAACGAAGCGATGTCGTGAACTGGACACCAGATCCTACAAGTTGTATGGCTTATTCGCCGACTGACATATGACACGTGCTACCGCCATTACCGGCAAATTATGGCGTTGTCTCTCTCTTCTGCTTTTACATCGGAATCCTAGATCTGCTTAAACCAGCAACTGCGTACTAAGCTCAAAGGCAACGAGGGAAAACGAAGGTTGTTATTGAAAAAGAGGTAGTCTAGGGTGACCAGAAGTCCTGTTTTTAACGGGACTGTCCTTTTTTTTTTTTTTTNTTGTTATTGAAAAAGAGGTAGTCTAGGGTGACCAGAAGTCCTGTTTTTAACGGGACTGTCCTTTTTTTTTTTTTTTTCATGATATGTCTCTCTGTCCCAAATTTTTTTTAACGGGACGCCAAGTGTCTTGTTTTTCTTNTTTTTTTTTTTTTTTCATGATATGTCTCTCTGTCCCAAATTTTTTTTAACGGGACGCCAAATGTCTTGTTTTTCTTTCCAAACTTGCTACAAAAGGCTGTTTATATTATCATATTAAATTTTTTGAAGCATTCCACTTCTATAATATTACAGATTATTATTTTTAACAGTTTTTAATCATAAATACTTTTATCAAGATGAGAGAACGCATACAGATTCGGAAAGTAAAACTCAGTTTTTTTTCTTCAATGTTCTCTCAATAATTGACTTGGTTGCCGCCAGATAGCACCCGATACCCTGTTTCCGCTTTCTCTTCCTTATTCCGCTGCTTTCTCTTTCTTCAGTTGTTCAAAGTCGTCCTGCAACCAACACTCTCACCATCCTGCACGTGGTTTTTGTAGTGATTTTAACAGCTGACCGATAAATTATGATATGGGGAAGAGAAAATGTGTTTTCACGTTTAAAACAAGAGTTTCCCTTCTCGAAGGAAGATGGCACAACAAACAAAGCGGGGTGTACGTTGTGTGCAGTTCAGTTTTCTCTACTGAACACGAAGGGAGATCTNAAGATGGCACAACAAACAAAGCGGGGTGTACGTTGTGTGCAGTTCAGTTTTCTCTACTGAACACGAAGGGAGATCTGATATCACGCAGCACGTAAAGAAGAAGAAGCACGCGTTGGGAGTTGCCGCCAAGACTCCCAGCCAGTGCCTCACGTCAGAGGTCTACATGCTTGTATGTAAGAAATAAATATAATTGTTGGAGTTGTAAAGTTACAATTTAATTCATAAAATGATTTTGAGACAGTGCAGTTCCACTTAAATAATAAGACATGTTTTTAATTAATAATATTCGCCATGAAATAGTGTTTTTTGGTGATAGAATGAAGTCTCGTTATAGCAATAAATTGGCTAATATTGAACTGGAACTGTAAGACTTAGAATGAACGCTTGCGCTCTTTGTTGTTCAAGTGTCCTGTTTTTTCCTGTTTTTTTAGGCAAATTTTGTAAAATATCCTGTTTTGTAAGTTTATAAATCTGGTCACCCTAAGGTAGTCAATACTGGTGAAATTAAATATGTACTTGCTAGACTTTAACATGAAAAATACCTCTTTAAAAGTGATGAAGCACCAATAACTTGTGAAGACCGATACAATAATAAAATTTCTTTTTAATTGCATATATTGATGAAGAGAATATGATAACGAAACTATTGATGTTCCAATTGTGGATTTGAAACACATGAGAATATCACCAAAGCCTTCCCCCAAATCTCGTGCCCTGGTTCAGCAGTAACTCACATCTGACGAATGCAGGACGAGTGGTACGACTTCGGACGAGTTTCGCGGACACCTTAAGCAATTACTTATTGTATCATCAAAATCGTGAAAGGTATATGTACATACTACTGACATATGTATGTATTTACATTGAATTTGCATATTTTTTTGTGACTGTCTTCATTAGCGGAATCTGTTCAAAGCAGTTTTCGAAGCTGAAAATATGCTTTATTTTAGTAATTTTTGTAAAGGAATTAAAATACCTAGCACATACAGTATGCAATAAAGCAAATGATATTTACATAAATATTGTGTTTGCTGTGACTGAATTTCACAAAAAGTGTATGCAATTTCTTTTAGTGTCATTGTAATCCAAAGTGTTACGTTATAAATTCATTATAAAATAAATACCTTGACGAATTATTGGAGAGAATATTACAAAGTTTAATATGCTAATCAAGAAAGGAATTAATTACCATTTTATTTAAACGAAAATATGCGCAATTTTACGGCTGCAACTATAGGAGGAGTTAGAACAGCACTAATAGATAAACAATAACTTATCGTTTTAGATATACTTTTGACGAATGGCAAATTCCAACTATTTCATTGCGAGTTACCAGTTTTGCACCGTTATCTTGACGCATTCTGCGTCCCTATATTTTAGAACACACGCTCTGGCGGAGCTCGCAGCCGGACGACCGCAATGAGGATTAAGGGTTAGCGGACGTGCCGGAAGAGGGACGCCAGGAGCCTCGCAGCTGCAAAGGCGCGCTACCAAAGGTTTCTGCACGTGCAACTGTCCCTGCACATGCAGACGACATCCGGAGACAACGGAAGGCACCAGGGCGNCCAGCCGAGGGAAGACAGCGCAGCAGTGTCAGATAAGTAGTTCTACACCAAGTGTGAAGAATCTTCCCCCCCCCACGACGCCAGTCACGGCGTCAAACCATACGTAGCCGACATAGAAAAAGGGGAGGAGAGTTTGTCTCGTGAGTTCATGTACCAGTTAACCTGTTCAAGCAACAATAAAACTCAATTATGTGAACACCCGTATAAAGTGTATGTTATTAGTAAATTGGACCTAGAGACAACAGTGTCGACGTATTTGTACGCCCTATCACTGAGGGCTAGCATCAAGTGCTGGCGCCTCACGCCGCAGAGCAGAATCAATACCTACTTCCAAACTTCAGCATTTGGCAGGTATCAATCTACTGATTATTTTCCTGGTTTTGGGCAACATAAAAATACGTTAACGGAAGTATCACACGTACCAAAACTCGTTATGTTAAAACATGTTGAAATGTGTCATATTACCGTAGGCATTAATGTCACTCGACTATTAAACGCGATTATCACGTGGCTGAGCGGACACTCCNAATGTGTCATATTACCGTAGGCATTAATGTCACTCGACTATTAAACGCGATTATCACGTGGCTGAGCGGACACTCCTCTGTCACGCCATGTAAACGTAAACCCAGTGGAAACGCGGGATTAGTCACGCACGCAGTCGGAATAAGTTATGAGTTTCACATTTGACCTGATTACCATCAGGCATGTCCCTGTAACACGATACGCTGGTACTTAGTTATACAAATACTATTATGTTAACTGACGTATTATTGTGTAAATTATGCTGTTGTTGTAATATNCGCTGGTACTTAGTTATACAAATACTATTATGTTAACTGACGTATTATTGTGTAAATTATGCTGTTGTTGTAATATATTATATATGATATATTATTCTAATTATATTAATATTGTTATATTAATGTGTGTTAATTTTATTTATAATATATTATTTAATATTGATTAGAATATTATATAAATTATGGGACTACTTGGTTTCGCCTAAGAAATTTCCGCACCAGTTCCATAATTATTATTAATTAATTTTTTTAGTCTTAAAGACGTGAAGTAAAGTGGTCGAGCAGGGAATGTTGGTGCCTCCCCCCCCCCCTTTTTNCTTTTTTGCTTACATAATATTAAATTATGTGAAGAAATGAATGTTTACGGAAACACGACATTGCGTAGTGCCGTAGAAACAAACCATAAAATAATTTATATAGAAGAAACAGAACTTGTAATTGAGCTGCCACAGCTCAATTTTAAAATAATTTTCGTTTTGAATAATACTACATATTCTGTACATTTAAAATTGTATTTACTGAAGAGTATAGCCCTTGTGCTGATAATAATTACATTTGTGGACGTTACAAAGGATCAGCAAATATAACGGCGTGTAAATTAACTGGGAACTCCACTCATTCTGGGCATTTCTTAGATCTCGCTTGTCAAACCTGGTATGAAATGATCACTTTTTTTTTNCTGGGAACTCCACTCATTCTGGGCATTTCTTAGATCTCGCTTGTCAAACCTGGTATGAAATGATCACTTTTTTTTTATATCGTAAACAACATTGGTATCCTATAATAATGTTGGTAGTTAATGCTCGGATAAAAATGCACCAAACGAGAACCAATGCTTATTATTTTTATTCATGCTGCAGAAATCGTGATATTATGTAACAATCTGTGCCTGCGGCTCCACTCGCGTGGACTACAGAATTATTATTTAGGATTTTTTAAAAATAAAGTTGAATTTTACTTAGTGTTACTTTTTAACAAAACTTTTGATATCTCCTAAAGGATAGGCGGGAATTGTATGCTATATATATCATTTATAGTCTTCGTTAAACAGTTATAATGATGTTTTTTCCTTTGAAAAAATGTTATGTTTTTAATTGGGAAACAACAGCTTGAATTCTACGTATTTGTTTATTGATGAATTAAATGGTAAAAACTCTTATTATTATTTCTCTGTTATAGATTGGTACATGCTTTCGCAAAGTTTTTTTAGGTCTTTTTATTCTACACAATTCTTTACTACATGATATTGTTCCATCTTTAACGGTTTAGACAGTGTATTGCAAGAGAGCGCGCTGGCGGCAAACTTTTTTCCGAATTGATTAACTATTATCGTCACTGCTTATTCCTTATGTTACTTTACGTAACAAAATATATACTTAAACCTGGCCAGAGATCATAGCTATGAATTAAAACAAAAACCACGTAAATCGGACAAGTTGTTCTCGAGTGATAAGCGCAGTAACAGACAGACAGAGACACGTTGAGTTTTGTAATATGAAAAGATAAAAATATAAAATATGTATAATAAAATAAAGATTATACATATATAAGAGAGAGAGAGAGAGACAGAGAGAAAGTAAAAATTTATACATCATGTGTAANTAAAATAAAGATTATACATATATAAGAGAGAGAGAGAGAGACAGAGAGAAAGTAAAAATTTATACATCATGTGTAATTTTGAAGACAACGTTAAAAATTGAAATAGTAACCCAAATATTAATTTAAATACAAAATATAATAAAACAAAATTTTGTATAAAAACCCCACAAGTGTAAATGTAAAAAATAAGGATTTAATTTGGTTTTGTGCTGAAATCAGTGATTTTTATTTACCAAATAACAGCAGCAGTGCAGCTTCAAAAACATTTGGCGCATATTTGTGTAAAGTGTGCACCATCTCACGCAGAGGTTTGAAACATGCCTGACTGGAGACAGAAATGACAGCAACTCTGTTTAGCGTATTTTCAAAAAGAAAGGAAGGCTTAACAAATCACTTTACTGTGTGTGTGAATGTGTGAGTCTGTGTGTGTCTGTGTGGGCGTGTCCCACTAAAAACTTTTGAACGCGCGACCGAGTTTTACCAACCTCAGTACAAATATATTACTTCGTAAGGGCATTGACTTTTATAGTTTTCAACCACGCCGGGTGCTTACTTTACAAATGCCTGCTGTTTTAAAATGTACGGTGCTACTTTAAATCTTGGGGACCATTAAACCGATTTAAACCAATTTTGTATGTTGACAGAACATTATATAAACATTGAAATCTGAGATAGATATTGTTTTTGGTTTGCAATTTTGGAAGTTAGCACAATGGGAATAAATAATGCTTTTACTTGATATCTCAAAAACTATTCAACCTTTTCAATTCCAAATGATTAGGCACTTATTTTCGAAATGGCGGCCATGAAAATATGTTATGTTTATTTGGTATATCTACCATTCCGTTCGTCTAATTTCGACCATTTCGTATTCTGAAAGTGTCTATGACAGGCAACATATGCCAAAAAAAGCACTTTAGTCGAATCGACCGGTTCTTACAAAATTTCGCAAAAAAATTNCTATGACAGGCAACATATGCCAAAAAAAGCACTTTAGTCGAATCGACCGGTTCTTACAAAATTTCGCAAAAAAATTTGTACTGTGGAAGACTATGTTAATTTATGTGTATTAAGTGTGTGAGCCAGGCAATTATTTTCACAATGACGGCTNATTGTACTGTGGAAGACTATGTTAATTTATGTGTATTAAGTGTGTGAGCCAGGCAATTATTTTCACAATGACGGCTCTGTAAATATTTCAGGTTAGTAAATCCTACCATTCAAAACATTAGACTGTTTGCATCCGGAGTTGATGCTCCGAATTCTACTTCTGTAATGCAGTTGATTTTATGCTAGATTATGGCACGAGGTTTTCTTGGTTCGAGTCCCAAGTATGGCAGCCGTGTTTTTGTATTTGATTCGCTACTATTACATATGTTTCTGGTTCCATCTCTGATGATATTGCTGTTAATGATACGTCAAGGCCTCTCTATCACCTACAATTTAAGAAGTTCATCCAAAATTATTTGCACACATGTAGAAGAAAGTAGGTTTCATTTACTCCTTGCATTAACGAAGTGGCTATTGGGCTGTAATCAGGGCAACCAACTTGTTCCTATTTATACTACTTGAATCAAATACCTTACGATAACACTGTTAATATTCTTTTGTTTGGCTTTGTTGACTTTACATCATTTAACTTTCTTCTTTCTGTCTTGAAGGCACCTCTGGTCTACCAATGTTTAATTTTCATAAAACGCAAACAAAAAAATTATAATATTTGCATTTTTTTACAAGGCCCTATCTAGAATACACAGTCGCATTATACTAATAACTAAATAAATAAATAAATATATACTTTCATCGAAAATCTATTAACAGTTAAAAGTGCGATTGCAAGGGAGGTTCTGGCCTACTGTACGTTCGATTTCGCAAAAAACTTGTTTAGATAGGAAGAGTTCAAAGTTTTTTAAAATTATTTTTGAAGTTATACTTCTTTTGGCGCGTTGAGGGTAAAAGTTTAGTGTGCAACGGAAGTTGCGCGCGCACAGTGTAACAAAATTCGACAATCAACGTGGTAGGGGTATGACCCAACGCGCATGCGCGTATCGTCTAGCTATCTATATACAAACGCAAGGTACTCAACATAGCACGTGGTTATATTTAAAACCATCAGAAAATCAGTTCATGTAATAAGCAAATTGAAAAACTTTTCATTTATATTAGTAATTCATTGTGAATACATATATCTTATTAATTAATTGTACTTACATTTTGCCGTGAAAAATTTGGCGCAATGTTTGCATAACGTTTCTACAAGACTATTTGTATCATATTTCAGTTATCACAGACCGCTTGTAACTCACATGCCCATTCAATCACCATCAGAAGAACCAATGGAAATAGATTAATTTAATTAGAATATATTTGACTCAGTTTTATATGACAATGAATATTTTAATATTTTTAAAACTCTATAAATATAAATATTATTTTAATTTCATTATGTTTTTTAATCAAACCTTTATTAATTGTATTTATAGTCTTTATTTGGTCATTTTATCGTTTTTCATACTAACATAAATTATTTGCATACGTAAAAATTTTTTATTTTAGTCACGCCAAAGAAATGTAGCTTCTAACGCGTGTACATTAGTGCAGGCACCCATTTTTTTATATGCCTTCTCGCGAATGGAAAATTAAATTTTTGAATTCGTAAATAAATATACAAACTGGCGATCAGTACTCTACCAGAGGTCGTGGCAGTCAAGCGAGTGGAGTTTTCTACGCAAACGGGAGTTTTTTTCTAGGAAAATCAATAAAAATTCAAAGTGACGAGCTGATCCTTTTTAAAAAATGTTATTAAATTCGTTTTGGCCGGCCGTGGGCTGGGAGCGTTGAGGGGTGAGATGAACGAGGCCGCCTGCCGCGCCTGTGACGTCATCCAAGATGACGGATGACTCCTACCTCCTGATGCATGATACATGTGTCCCAGAAGGAAGATCGTCATACTACTCACCGGAAATTTGAACACTTTTGAAATCAACATTTGAAAAATATCACTGCCCCTGGCTGCATGTGTTTTAATGGGTACACTGATGACTGGAATGCGCCCTCTAACCCTCTTAAGTTGGTAACAACGAAGAGAAAGTAGTTCCAAGCCTTAATTCTCAATTAAAATTGTTAGAGGAAAACATTTGAGAAAACTAGGATTAATTTGGTTAACTTTCTGTATTGTCAATGCATGTAAGTGTATTTATTGACGAAATGGTAAAATATTTACTTTTATAATAATTTCATAAGTTTTATTTGACCGACGCATCAATAAAATGGCCAGACTCATTGAAATGTTAATTTCACATATGTTGAAAGTATACGGGATGTGCGTACAAGTCGATTTTAGGCAGGTATTTTGAAAGTGCTCACTTTACCGCGAACAGCCTTCGTCCTCAGAGCTTCTTCAGTGACATGCCTGTTTCTCTTACCCCGATACTTTCACCTCCGTTCCACAAAATTTTCGGAATTATCGTGCAGAAATGCATCGGGTTTTCCCTCAAGGAATACGTTGGCACAGTTAACAAGACACCGTCTGGGAACCAGTTCACTTGTTCCAGTTTTGCAATAGGCAATTTTCACGCAAAGTATGAACATAATAATCGCTGCCTTGCCGATTTGCACAGACATAACAAAATAACTTTTCAGCATCAAATAGATACAGGGAACTACCAAATGATTAACAAAAATGTAGCTTTATTTCAACAGTTGCATTATTTGCCACGAGAGAACCGTCGGTTACACACTACAAACATATGAAAAAAAGTAATATTATTTAACATTTCTGAATTTATTCACACGCGTTTTGTGGCCATGCTAAAGTATTTAGTAATACTGTATAGCCAGACGGATAGTTTCTGCTTGGCCCTCAGCGTTCTACTCTTCGCATAGTAATTCAGTTGATAACAAGTTTTATATAGTACTGTTTCTACTTTATCAGGTGTCATTCTAAAGCTTGCATAACGTTCTGATCTTTACTTCAACATTAAGTTTCTCGAGCACCAACTATTTTTCCCCGCTATATCTACTCACTGGTAGCATTTTATTACTACTCTCAAGGAATCATAAAGCATTTAATATCCTGTGTTAATTATGTAAACAAAATACTGACACTTTTATAATGATATCAGAAGTGGTTGGATTGCGAAAAAAAAAAAATAGTGCATGACAGAAGAAAATTACCTCATAGCGTTTTTCCATAAATTTATAGATTTTAATAGTTTTTCGTATATTGTAGAATATTATTTTAAGATTTGCAATTTACTCTATTAATAATACTATTTTTAAATCATTGAGCAGTATGGCACGGATATTATTTCTCGTGCTTTATATACACGGTGGCAAATCACATTTTCCTATCACGTAGGTAATACTCTACGAATGAGAATTCTGCAGAGTAAAAATCTAAACTGTGATACGAAGAGTTTTGGAAATATGCTGCTGTGCTATTTACGTGCTTAAGGGTTGAAAAATTTAGACGCAGTTGAGAATATTTATTGGATTGATAAGGCATTTGTATACACTAGTATTNTGCTTAAGGGTTGAAAAATTTAGACGCAGTTGAGAATATTTATTGGATTGATAAGGCATTTGTATACACTAGTATTTTTGATACTTACCAGACCCCCTTAAAGATGATTTCTAAACTCCGTTGGTTTAAGATACGGATAAATACTAGATATCTTTCCCGTGTGATGATATAAATTATTTTGTTGTTATATACTACTTTTGTGTATAATTCCTATTATAAAATATTTTAGCTTATTTTTCTTAATTTCCCCTATTTAATTGTGACGAGTATCTCATAGTCTCAGATATTTACAACCAAATTGCGAACAATTAATGGAAACCAAATAAGGTTATGTATATATTTAATTTATAAAGCAGCTCTTTGTGCATGCATGTTATTTGAAGTGATTAATTAGCACAACAATTAATAACTGGGAACCATTAAATTTAATTGCTCAGGAAATGTACCTGCTAAATAAAATTTAAATTTATAAATGAAGTAGTGATAAATAAGAACATTCGTTAGATTTCTTCATGTAGTAGACTGCACGGAAACAAAAGCATTATCTCACTTTGAAAATAATTTGNGTGTCATTCTAAAGCTTGCATAACGTTCTGATCTTTACTTCAACATTAAGTTTCTCGAGCACCAACTATTTTTCCCGCTATATCTACTCACTGGTAGCATTTTATTACTACTCTCAAGGAATCATAAAGCATTTAATATCCTGTGTTAATTATGTAAACAAAATACGGACACTTTTATAATGATATCAGAAGTGGTTGGATTGCGAAAAAAAAAAAATAGTGCATGACAGAAGAAAATTACCTCATAGCGTTTTTCCATAAATTTATAGATTTTAATAGTTTTTCGTATATTGTAGAATATTATTTTAAGATTTGCAATTTACTCTATTAATAATACTATTTTTAAATCATTGAGCAGTATGGCACGGATATTATTTCTCGTGCTTTATATACACGGTGGCAAATCACATTTTCCTATCATGTAGGTAATACTCTACGAATGAGAATTCTGCAGAGTAAAAATCTAAACTGTGATACGAAGAGTTTTGGAAATATGCTGCTGTGCTATTTACATGCTTAAGGGTTGAAAAATTTAGACGCAGTTGAGAATATTTATTGGATTGATAAGGCATTTGTATACACTAGTATTTTTGATACTTACCAGACCCCCTTAAAGATGATTTCTAAACTCCGTTGGTTTAAGATACGGATAAATACTAGATATCTTTCCCGTGTGATGATATAAATTATTTTGTTGTTATATACTACTTTTGTGTATAATTCCTATTATAAAATATTTTAGCTTATTTTTCTTAATTTCCCCTATTTAATTGTGACGAGTATCTCATAGTCTCAGATATTTACAACCAAATTGCGAACAATTAATGGAAACCAAATAAGGTTATGTATATATTTAATTTATAAAGCAGCTCTTTGTGCATGCATGTTATTTGAAGTGATTAATTAGCACAACAATTAATAACTGGGAACCATTAAATTTAATTGCTCAGGAAATGTACCTGCTAAATAAAATTTAAATTTATAAATGAAGTAGTGATAAATAAGAACATTCGTTAGATTTCTTCATGTAGTAGACTGCACGGAAACAAAAGCATTATCTCACTTTGAAAATAATTTGTGAAATGAAAATTCATACCAGATCATTCCATTAAAAAATAACATTGGCTGCGTGGAACATTTTTCAATACAAACCAGTCTATTTGATCCAATTTGTTCAATGTAAACAATTGATAGTTGTTTTTTGTCTTCAAATGTTCTTGTCAAGTATATTTAAAGGCGAANAAGAACATTCGTTAGATTTCTTCATGTAGTAGACTGCACGGAAACAAAAGCATTATCTCACTTTGAAAATAATTTGAGAAATGAAAATTCATACCAGATCATTCCATTAAAAAATAACATTGGCTGCGTGGAACATTTTTCAATACAAACCAGTCTATTTGATACAATTTGTTCAATGTAAACAATTGATAGTTGTTTTTTGTCTTCAAATGTTCTTGTCAAGTATATTTAAAGGCGAANACAATTTGTTCAATGTAAACAATTGATAGTTGTTTTTTGTCTTCAAATGTTCTTGTCAAGTATATTTAAAGGCGAAACTTTGACAGTGTGATCGGGCTTTAAGACTGAAGTTGAGAATGACCGCGGCATCCTCACGACGTCGAATGAAACAAACGAGACACAGTTACGTTGGCCAACTGTAGCCCCACGGTGCTGCATGCTCCGAATTTGTACCGGAGCAATTATGCTCTCCTTATTCCCCCCTCTTCGTGCGCCATCAGCCCTCCCGCAGTTTCTGCCTCATGCCTAAAGCAAATTTACCCTACAGCTTTGCAACGTGATTCGAAATTAATTAAAAGTGAAATTTAATTTCAGTGCTGCCGGGGGATGGAGCCTAATAAGGTTTGCACGAGGACGGAGGAAAGGCTGAGAAGTGAGAAGAATCTGAGAATCCTCCAGACTGATACGCGTATCGTGAGGGGAATATCCGAGAAGCAGAGATATCTGGCCCAAGTTGCAAACACATGCACCGCGTCCGAAACAACAGCGGAAATCTAAGGGAAATTTCGTGCCGTCTCTCTGCACGATCACGTCTTGAAAGTTTCAGTTGATACATACAACTGTGATATGACTGCGAAGCAATGGGAACTGCTGCTTTTGTATCCTCGCGTTTATTTGGCGAACAGATACTCAAAACTCCACTGATTTCACAATAATTTTGTGATATTAAGTTGATTACGTATCCCTCCCTGTTCAGTGATTTGAATTTCATCTCTCTCATTTGTCAGCGAGTTGCAGCTTGTTTACTGAAAATAGCATGAAAGCAGTCATCTGATTGAAGACATCCATCCAATCTTTAATGATATTAATATAAAGATATCGCTGCATACTGTTAAACCTTCTAAAAAATATCTTTGAAAATCACAGTGTTGCATCGTAAGCATTACTAGTCGACAGTGAGTTCTGGTTAATTGGCTGCATCGATTTTACTAAAAAAAAAAAAATACAACCATATGAGCGTCCATCATTTAAGTATTTCGCACGCATAGTGTGATTCTTAAGAGCATCGAAGAAAGGCGGTATTTCATTTCAACAGGGGAGAAATAGCTACCTGCACTACGATAGAACAACACTTTGGAAACGCCGTCTTCAGTGCAGAGGGTTGTAACCGAGTACCCGACCTTCCGAATACTAGTCAGACGCGCATGGCCAGGCACGTTCCGTAAGTGCACGCAACTGAGGGACTTGAGTGCAGTGGTAGGAACTTCGGAAACCCGTGAATGTGCAATTGTTAAATTACCTGGACCAGGTCAGTAAAGCCCACGGATACGTGACGGTAATATTTGACACGACCTTTTCTGTCTGCCCAAATAGAATAATTTCTATTATAAAGATTTTCGTTGCCTTTTTTTTTAGATTCCGACAAACTTCTCCTTTTTATACAATTGCAAAAAACTGTGCTCATGGTTCCACTGTTAACACAAATACTTACATACAGCATATGAATAAGCAGATGGCTCTAAAGCTGACAGGTTTACGAGGCAATGACGTGGAAATTGGAAACAACTGCTCGTCCACGGCGAAAATGCAAAATGGTTCTGAGGTGGCTTGGTATTGACGTTTGTAGTATGAAAGCGAACCTCACCCATCAACCAATTCGAAAAATTACAAATGCGGTGCTGAAATTCCAACCTGAATCTGCTGGGCGAGAAGCATCGGTACCAGCAAGTTCACAATGAAGGTTGTCTTCGACGACTATTTGTTATGATCGACGTGATGTGGTGATGGCAGAAGCAGACGTGACGTAAATTGGAGTGAGTGAGTGAAGAGATTTGGGTGGCTCTTAACATCGAGGTCTTGAGGGCCGATGTGAGTGAAGCGAGGTGAGTACGGAGCAGCACCGGAATGAAAGGGCGGGAGAAATTGGAGGTCTCCGAGAAAACCCGCCGACCAGCGGCTTCGTTCGGCACGGTTCCCGCATGCGAAAATCCTGGAGCGACCCTGCTGGGAATCGAACCCGGTTCACCTAGGTGGGAGGTGAGTAGACTAACCGCTACACCACCGCGGCCCCACGTGAATCGGAGAATTAATTCCTTCCATCCCGATGGAAAGCATTGGGAGCAGTCGTGTGTGAGCCATGCGAAGTAATGCTACTGAACAGCAGTTCAGGTGCAGGCGCTTGAATGTTGGATTTACTGCTGTTCACTAATAATCACGAGCATGAGGGTTTCAGTTCATGCTGTGGCAAAGTGGGTACGAGTGAATTGTTCGTTGTCGATCAACAGGCGACTGAAATAGTGTTCAGTTGGCACCATATTTGCAGATAATGCTGACCAGAGCGTAGCTTTCTCAGGAGCTTGACTTTCCCTCAGGTGCAGGTACATTCTCTCTCAAAATTGTTGCACACCACCTACTGATCGCTACACATGCTTATGGCATTGCGTAACGAAGTTCGACGGTACTTGGTGGTGTTCATTATAAATTTAACATCAGTGTACAATCATACCGTGCAATTTTAACTTTTACGATCCCGCCAAATAAACGAGTGCTTGCTGATTTAGCTACAGTATATAACAAACAAAAAAAAAATCTTTATGGAATGGTATTCAATCCTCTTCCTAGTGAAGGTTATTGTAGTGTTTTATAAAACACTTATGCATTTTCCCTATCATCGTCCAGCGACACACTGATAAAAAATATGTTTGTATGAACCAAATTTCTGAAATTACAATTAATCTAGTGCGTTAATGAAGGGAGTGCAATCAGACTGGCTTTTAGTAACATCTACATTTTGTTAATGTAGATAGCAATAGCAACATAACTGTTTGTAGTTTTTCTGTCTGTGATTGTATCTGCAACTATGAATACAGTTCGTACCGCAGAGCTCACTCTCCATAATCATGTGTACAGAACAACTGCAGCCATTTTGGGATTGGTCCTGCAATAAACAGAACTGTAATAAAGTAACATCGTGTTGCTGACACAGACGTTTGGTTGCTGCTACCATGAAACCAGATTGCACAATTGTTCTGTCGTTACTCCTCATGAAATTAGATAACTTCTTAGTCCAGAGTAAGCCCAAAAAAAAAAAAATTAAGAAAAAAAAATCTTAACTTCTATACTGTTCAGTATCGGACCACATATGTACTGGTAAATTTTGTCAGACTCGAGCTCATCTAATATCTACGTTTAAAATATACTGTTTGTACGTATATATTCATGAAACGTTGAACTGATTCCCACCAAATTTTGGCATAATATAATCGTAAAGTTTAGTGCATCACTTATTTTGAACCGATGATCTCATAAATGCTTCAGATTGACAAGCGGTGTTTAAATAACCATTTGAGCATTCGAACCAATCTTGTTATGCCATAACTTCTTATGATCACAGCAACTAGCAAGGACGTCAAGCTGACGTATTGTTTTAAGTTTTCTGAGTACTCCATGTAAAAACAAAACATATGTTTTCAGGTACTTTTTTATCTGATTCCTAAGAAAATTTTATCCCAGTCGTATTGTGAAAAACACTTAAATTGGACAAGTATTTTCGAAGTGGCGGTCCTCTTCTGTATATGTCGTTTACAATATCTCGGGATCCATCTAACAAGTTTAAAATAGGAAATTAAAATAAGCGATTAATAACATGCCATATCTGCCTTTTCGGATGTTTGTGCCGCTTGAATAAGAAGATGTTTATAATATTTCAGTAACTCTTTAACTGAAATAACATGTTGTTTTTAAATTATATGATGATATGAGAATTTTTTTTCCTCTCAAGGACTTTTTTTGAAATTTCGATTTTATGTTGAAGCATTTACCAGTGCATGTGACCTTCAAACATAGGTGCCGAGTGAAAGCGGACAAAGGAGAAGGTCCTCCTCTTCACTTTTAAACTATACTTCATTCACGGCTACTTCCAAATTTTCTGAAACCCTGCTCAAGTTCTACTTTCACGATATTTCTCCACCTCATGCAACAAAGCTTAACATAGTCTAGAAAGTTACACCAAAGGGCAGCGCACCGCACTCGTGCGCAATAACTTTAATAACGTTTTACATAAGAACTATTTCCCACTAGGCATTACCAACACACCTATTGTCTCCCTGTTTTATTCATATTAAATTCTAAATAAATAAATGTTATAATTTACGGGTAAAATATAAGCAAATGTTTAATTTTACCAAACAATAAGATACTTTTATTACGTTAAGAAAGGTATAAAACGATTATGATACCTGACGTATTTAGGAAAGAACCAAGCACTTCATAGATGGGATGATTTTTTAAAGATTTGATTAAAAAAGTGTGAAGAAACAGCGATTATACTATAGAAGAGGAGTCACCATATTGGGTTGGTAGACAGTGGTAGACTTCATTCTATAAAGAGTATTTATAACTTATGAAGAACTACTTGCCTCGTTCTTTTTTCAAAAAAATTTTATTCGTAGTTGTTCAAACATCCAAAAGAACTGGTATTTCAGTAGAAATAATTTAATTCTAAATTAAACGTAATAAATGAACGTGAATGTAGTCACAGACAGTTTTGATACTTGCCGCCATCCACGTCTGGAAGCAAGAATGCGGTGCCCGCGCCCACAACATGGCTACTACTAGGGCAGACTTCGTGAATATCGGCTTTAATGCCTTCGGTAAAGATAACACGCTGTGATGAAGACTCCACGTGTCTTCAGGCGGCGCACACGTAAGCCGTTAGCGTGGGCCTCGCTTCTCTGATGACCACACGGTCCTCCTTACTTGCATTTCGTCAGGTTCGTCCAGAACTGGCCCACACTTACGTGGGCATCCTTCACGTGCTCGTTGTTTCTGAACGCGATGTCATTGCGGATTCCAAACAGTTGAAACGACGGACAGCACGACACGTTATCCACGTAGCCGTAGTGACCGTCGTCTCTCGAACTGCAACAGTTGTTCGCATGACTGCCTCGCGCCTTCTTGGCAAGTGTCCCTCGGTCATTCATCACACCTGACACGTATTGTGCATGTCACATCGCGTGTTATATTCTGAATGCTTTTGATCTACGCCACGTGGAGAGCGACGGCACAGCAGGCATGCAACGTGCGCGCTCATGCCCACGTATATCATATCACGTATACGTATTCGCGGTTGCACGTAACTTAAGTCACTTGCATCTGTATTTCTGTTCACTAACTTTCACGATAACGTAGTCATTCTTACAAGGAGAACAACATTTTAAGAATAAACGCATGCCTGCGCGCGTGTGTGTCCACATATATACACTGAAGAGCCAAAAAAAAACTGGTACATCTGCCTAATATCGTGTAGCCCCCCACTCCCCTCACCAAAGCACGCAGAAGTGCCGCACGACGACGTGGCATGGACTAGACTAATGTCTGAAGGTATAAAGGAGGCAATTCACACCATGAATCCTGCAGGGCAGTCCACAAATCCAATCTGCATCAATTTGAGAAAGGTTGCACGTCTGTCACGTTTAATTATTCTCGTCAGTCGTCGTTTGTCCCGTTCTTTCACGATCTTTTTCCGACCGCAGCGATGTCGAAGATGTGATGTTTTACCGGATTCCCGATATTCACGGTACACTCGTGAAATGGTCGTACGCGAACATCCAAATTTTATCGCTACCTCGGAGATGCCATGTTCCATCTCTCGTGCGCCGACTATAACACCACGTTCAAACTCACTTAAATCTTGATAACCTGCCATTGTAGCAGCAGTAACCGATCTAGCTGCCAACCGCATCGCGTTACTCTGATTGGTTCCATACCTGTGTTATTTGCATACGCACGCCTATACCATTTTTTTTGGCTCTTCAGTGTATATATGTGGACACACACGCGCGCAGGCATGCGTTTATTCTTAAAATGTTGTTCTCCTTGTAAGAATGACTACGTTATCGTGAAAGTTAGTGAACAGAAATACAGATGCAAGTGAATTAAGTTACGTGCAACCGCGAATACGTATACGTGATATGATATACGTGGGCATGAGCGCGCACGTTGCATGCCCACGGGAAGGGACGGTTACTCGTCATCACTATCAACCACGTTCGTCATGTCCAAAGACTCCTGAGACCTGTAGAAAGCGGATAAAATCATAATTGCAGCACAATAGTATCTTACGGCGAGTTTCTTGAACGCCATACGCCTATATGTAAAACTAGTGATTATTTTTGGGACAGCTCCAATTCTATGCGACGAAAGTATTTGACGACTGAGGCACGGTAAATACCAACCACTACAAAATAAATATGATCTTAATTTGAAAACCTAATATGTATATTTGAGGGAGTCATGATGTCTAAGCCTAACTAAAGCACGTGCTTTTGAAGGAAACATAATGTTTTGTATATACTATTTACAGTTAATTGAGAACTTTGGATATAAACATTTGAAAAATGTCACTGCCCCTACCTGCATATATTTTAACCGGAAAATTAACTGATACTCGCTCAGTAAAGTTGGTAATGACGGAGAGAAAGTGATTTCATTTCTAAACGTTGAATTTAAAGTGTTAGACAAACATATGTGATAACTGAAATCATTTATTTTGCTTTTTTCCACTACACGGAAGAGGAAGAATCAGTTAATTGATAAAACATTTTATAATATTTCAACAGTTTCACTTGACCGACGCATGAATAAAGTGGGGAGGCCTACGGAAACGTTAATTTTACAAATGGTGGAATAATGCGCAAAGTGCATACAAGAAGATCTTAAGCAGGGATTTGGAAGTACTCAGTTTACCGCGCACAGCCTTTATAATGCATTAAACAGCTTTGAAGCCGATGTCTGAATTATTGAAAATCCACCAAATGTGTTACATATGCCTCACCATTCCTGGACAGCTGATTTTACTCCTGCATGAGGCACGGGCATTCGATTCAAGTTTTATTTATCTCGTTCACTTAACTCTAGTTTGATAAATCTTTGAAACAGTCACACGGAAATGGACGGTAGTGAAAGCAAACAAAAATTTAATTTTTATAGGGTAGACAGCTGGTTAAAAATTATATGTAGTTAAATACGTCCTCTGCTACGGCATTTTGTAAGGTAAAGAATAAAATAATAATTATTTTCTTTACAGTTACTATTTTCGTGCAATGTTAAAGGATACAAACGTTTTAAGTGAGGTGACGTTTCATAGAGCGTCAAATGGTTCAGTGGGTCAAAGCAGCATGCGCTTTTTACACTTATGACCGTGAACTCTTCTTATTAGTGGTAGTGTGTAGTGACGTTTAAGTAAATACTGTATTTCTTCTGGTAATGAGATTTTAGAGAAATGCAATTCTTCGTGTGTTTGTTCATTTCTGAGTATATATTTATGGTGTGTTATTGCCATTCCGTATTACGGAAGTTGTAGAAATTAGTTGCACGTTGCTCTTCTAAACTCTTAGGAAGACACCTGGAAGTTCTGTGACCTGCGAGAAAGGGTTTAATTTTTTCCTTCAGGAACTTATTCTGACTGAACTAGAGCTTCGCAAACTTGCTGCTTCCTTTATTCCCAGATGAAAAATCTCAGCAACTTTTACCGTTTATATGAATTATTCCCTGTTGTAAGTGAAACAAGTTAACATCACTTCATATTACTGAGATCGCACCTACGTTTATGAAACATAATTCCATTGCACCCCGTAACGGATGTAACCATTCAGATATTTTATGGCTCACTTTTATGGTTTCGTATTTTTCCCTTTATACTCCCTTGACGTTATAATAATAATAATAAAAAACCTTCGCTCGCTGAGGTAAAGCGAAAACGGTGGTGGAATANTCCTGCCAGTCTATTTTAAGGGTCCTTGGTTCCTGTTTTTTTTTTTTTTTTTTTTTTTTTTAACACTGTCTCTACAAGTATAAAAGGACGTTTATTTGAATCCGTTTGGTTACCCGCTGCTAGCTCACTGGGAGAAAACCATGGCATACCTTGACGAAACCAGTATACAGTGTGAAGGGTCGCGTGATCGAGCATTTGGTAACACACAGGCGAGTAATTTGTGCTCTCTAAAATTTACTCTGTAGACGCTACACATACCCAGGCACTGGGAAAACGTCTTACCTGTAACAGATAATACTAAATAACTTAAAAAAAAACATATGTGAGTAGCAAGCGTCATCTTGTTCGAGTCACCTAGATCCAAACATGTCTTGGAGGGTTCGGAATTTTCTAGATGAGAATTTCGTCGCAGAGAGTATTATGCATCATTTTTTTTAACGAATGTTTGCTTTTGATTTATGGATGCCCAGTGTGTTTGTCCCAACACAGGTCCACCCTAGTCTCAAGATGGTCGTCGGCAAGGACACTTCTCCCTCGCAACTGACTACAGCCCACGCTGATACATGCACACACTGACCCCACATCAGGTGGCATCAGCTGGTATACACTTATGTCCACTGATTTGGTTTTTGAATCTGCAATCTTCTGTTTTATGCCGACTGTGGAGCCAGTAATTTCATAGAGACTATTTGTGCAGACATTTAGTGATCAAATGAACTTTTTTACTTGAATACGTTTTTAAAAACAGACCAACACATGGGGTGCCAGGACGATGTGATGACGATGTAACGTTTGCCGGGTGATCCATCCCGACACTATAACGCCATTACTAATAACACGATTAAAATAAACGTCGTCTCATTCGATCGCGTACGCGACTGCCATGAGCATGAGCTTGAGTTGGCGCCGCGTGTACGCGAGCCTCGGGTGGGGGTCCGTGGTGACTGGCGGCAAATTTACGGGCAGCATATTTCTCGACTCCGACGTTCTAGCGCGCTGATGTTAGCGTCAAATGGAAGATTTCGTGTTGATATGTCGATTTAAGTAATAAAAACGAAGTATCTATTTGATAATTTTATTGACATATCCAAAAAGTAATATTAGACCCGCTAACGTAAAACCCACGTCCGTGTACGCGATACGCTTACATGCCGATATGTTTCTAAACCACATTTACTTTGCGCATTTTCTCAATTTTGCATTCTTCCTTCAGTCACAAAAATTAGCATTACCAGTGACTTAATGTGTGTATAACTGCAGGTCGTTTAAGTACTACAACGGAATACTTTGGCATGCAAAATATGTTTCATCTACGTCAATTCTTTCACCAATGTGGGTAGAAAAAAAATCTGTTTCTGTGGCGACTTCATTGAATATTAGTCTTTGCAAAGACAAAGGATGGAAGAAAAGAACCTTTTGGAACTCTTTGCGAGCATTGCATTAGATACCCCATGGATCTCTATGTTATAATAAGCGTAATAAGCGGAAGGTATTGTAGTTAAATGTTCTCGAATACAGTCAAATCAACTGCTTATATGATAAAAACAGGTTTTATTTCTTTTCTTGGTCGGCGCCTGAATAAACTGACCACTTACGAACAGAATAACACGTGGAAAACAAGTGGCACAATCATAGTAGGAAGATTTTTTTTTTGCATAAACATGAAATATGAAAATATGCAGATACGTTAATAACCCTTACTGGGAAGTGAAGGTAGACATTTCCGACTTACGATGGATTCTCACGCATCATAAACTCACTGTCCAGTAATTATGAGAGTATGAACCTGTCGGAGCTCACGTGTGGCCGGCTGTCATAGGAAACCACAACTAAATGCGATTGTTAAAATTTTCTTTGTAGTTCGGTCAGTCATAGAAATATTTTCCAACTGCAAAGACAGCAAAATAATTACAGATACCCTTTGTGAATTTACTGCAGGTAAACAAGATTTTGGTCATGCATAGTTGTTCGCAATGTGAATGCTTTGAGCATGCAATTTATTTTGTAGAATTTATATAACTGCCATTGATATAACATGAACGAGACAGCCATGTTATCTTTTTGATTTAACGGGGTACAAATGTTTTCATATTATTGTCTTTTTAATTTTTTAAAATATTTTGCAAGATTCTTAAAAGCGTTTACTCTAAAATAATACACGTTCTATTGACTTTAGGGTTAAAACCTCCTGGGATAAAATATTTATGATTAGTGACTTTAAGGATAATGACTTAAGGACTAGTAACTTTAGGAACAGCGACTATAAAAATAATATCATCTGGATCAGCGATTTAGAAGAAAGTTTCTTTATTGTCAGTGAATTTAAGACTGATTACTTTAAGGGGGTAGTATACTTAATAAATTTGCTCATTATTGTGTATTTTCGTTCTCGATCTTTCTTAAGTTCATTATAAGACCGTAACTGAGTACGTACAAGTTCAGTTTTTTTTTTAATACGCTGTCAAGTAATAATTAAGATTTTATTGTCCATTTATTTGCAGTTGCTCCATGATCTGAGGATAATTTCACGTTTTAAAGCCTAACTTGATTGTATTATATGCTTTAAAGTGCCTTATTATTATTTTTTTCATTTGTAACTCACCGAAAAGGGTTCCTTTCTGTACTTCTCGAAACTTGAAATCTCGACAGGCATTTTAAATTTATACTACAGACAAACGAAAGGTAGCACAAGGAAACTGAAGACGGCAAATCACGAGGGAATACACGTAGATTCAATTAGTGACTCGAGTATCTAGTAAAAATAATAGCTGGTGGAAATATAACAGCAAAACAGGTTTTTTAGCAAAAAGGCTAGTGGAAAGTGGTGCCCTCCTCACTCTGTGGCCACTGTCCGAACTCGGTGAAGGCCTTGCGTGTAAGCATTGCGGGTGGCCGAGAGTGCACAGGGAGCAAACAGTGAGAACGAGTTTCGGTATTCCGTGGGTGTTAGGGGTTGGGTTGGTGGAGGGGGTGGGTAGTCGCCTGTAAGCCGTGGCATGGCGAGGAGCCTAGCAGTTCTCGGGACTGGCAATAACAACTCTATCCAGCCCTTCTTCAGCTAATGTCTCTCTATACATGAATTCCGTAGGAAGGAATTGCACTCTACATAAATTTTTTTTGTTATGGTTATGAACATTTTTGTATTTTCATTTTGCATTTTGCATTTGCATTTCACATAGCATTTTAATTCTTAAAAGACAATCCCAAAAGTTCAAAGCATAGCAAATGTTTTTTCCAAACAAAAATCAATTTTGAATATTCTGAACGTACGAGTATGTAGACGTACTTTAAAACTTTTCCCATCCACAAAAAATCTTAAATAGCTATCTGAAACCAGTATTATTAGATAACTAGGTGTGTTACAGATTACTCGAATTGCAATCAAAAATATAGGTAGTTGGAGCGAATATAACTATGCCGAATGAACAGTCAAAGATTGATTCGGAGTTGCGTGTCGATTCACTGCCGACACATACAACACTATTTATGCATGTTCGTCAAGTATACAGCACTGGTTTTGGAAAATGCAGTTTTTGGTTATGGCGTAAATATTACGCAGTCTATATTTTTGTCATATGAATTTTAAAGTAAAGCGGATGCTAATTTTTTACACATCTGTTCACACGCTGCGCGCAAATACTGCACAGACTGAACTATTCATACAAAAGAGATCGGCAAGCAGTATCTAATAAAACGATTAATGTTTGCGTACCGTGTACACAAGTTTATTATAGATATTGATGATGTATAATACATGTTTTTACTGATAAACCTCAGAGATACAGCGAGTATGCAATTTGTAATAAATAATCGGTAAGGCTTTTCAATACAGCTAAATGAAAAAAACAAAACATGCAGGCTGATGTCGGTTGTGTAACGACAGTTACCTTTCACTTTTTTCATCACCACCAAATAACAATTTTTAAATTTATTTTTATTATTAAAATTTAATGACTGATAGCCCTATTTCAACAGTAAAAATCAAATAGAATTGTTTATTTTTTAGTTTCAAACTCAATCGGATAAAATAGGTAATTTTATTAATGTAAAAATTTTATATTTGTTAAAAAAAATCCTAAAATTGGGTTTTGTAATATTTATTAGGAACGTCCAAACGATAAAATACGGTAACGATGTTTCTTTGTTCCGTTTTCGTTTCTTGTTATATTTCAATCACATATTATTTTGTAAGTATTATGCACTCAAAAAATTCAACAATGGAAAATGCTAATGGATTTACTCAAAAGGTTTTTTTTCTTATTCATCAGATCCTTTGCAAAACTGTCTGCAAATGGAAATCCACGACCTTCTTTTTTTGATACGTTTGTGGAATTCTTCCAAGCCATTTTTCCTAAAATCGGTATGCTTCTCCACATCTTATATGAAGGGTTCTAAATCTGAAAACATTGTTAAGCCCATAAGGGTGTTATCTCACAGCAGGTATGGAAACAAAAACTTTTACAAAACATGTCAGCGGTTGTAGAAGAAGAGAAAAGACTGGTCCCTGTAAACGGTGACATGGAGGAATGATATCCTTTCATAACGGGCATTGTTGATGGAGCTTGGTGCAAGAGAAGTTATGGTCACGGATATTCTGCAAATGCTGGAACGGTAAGTGTGAATGACATAATAACGCAAATACAAGATTTACGTCTACCTTTGCCGGTGTAAAAGGATAATTTTACTTCGGAGAAAACGGCGGGGAAACATAAATTATGCTGATCTGTCACAATTTCTTGGTGTGCCAATTTTTATATCTACCAAATGACATAGTTCTTGAGGTAGTCTGTGGTTTAATCAAAGAGACCGGCGTACCGTGCCTTACATAATTATACACATTTTTTTAAAAATAGCTGCTTACTCAGTTTATTTAGTAACCATATTTTCGTTATTATTGTTCATTCCTTAATGTGTAAACTTAATTTTTTACTTAGAATAATGGGAAAAAAGGTTTATTTTTAGTATAGAAAACTATGTTTTTTATTTTTCACCCCAAATTGACAACTGTTTCATAAGCTGTTTATAGGATTAAAGTAAATATAGCTGTTGGTTGAGCGAGGGAGACGGAATTATCCTGAGGAAACCCTACAAGTTTTCCATATGCGGAAGTTCAGCTGTTGCATTTGCGACGGTAACTACGGGACCACCTCTTTCCCAGGACAAAAAATTTAGAACTATCGAATAATAGCGAGGTTAATTACGAAATCCTTAAAGAGCATTCATTAGGAAAACAATTTTTTTTTAATTTGTTTGCGATTATTTGAGATTCTAAGAGCCTGAAATACATACATTGAATGGAAATTTATTTTCATTTACTACCCTGCGGATAGTAGCTTACTAAGTGACGTCATATATTAGTAAAGTGTCTACGGGTAGCAAACACAATAGTGTTTCATAATTAATTTCGAAATTTTTTTGATGTAATAAAATATTGGACATGACTTAGAGGTGCAGACGTTCAACGTGAGTCCGGCGAGTTTAACCTTTCAGAATGATCCAGTACGATACAGCCGCCATTCTAGTTTCCATTGACCTTTGACGTAGTAATTAGATGTTCACTATTCAAAAGTCTCAAAAATTAGAACTAATAAATTATAAGTAATTGTACACAGTAGTTATATCGATGATACAATTTTAACTTTGGTGTGCACTATAATAATATCAGCGATCCTGTGGTTCTCAAAGATGAGCTACCTACCCCGGTACCGTACAGCTTCCGTTATTTTAAACAGTGAATGCACAATGATGAAAGTCTTTATGAAAATGCCTTATCGCAAGACAACTTGGCATTTTTATCATGAAAACTTACTATTTAGTAGAAAAGTTGTACAAAAGTTTGAAGAAAATTAATAACATTCATTTTGGGGGCCACTAGTGGTCCGTTGACAAACAGTTTGAGGGCCACTGCGCTGTCTTAGAGAGGAAAAAAGGTGGAATGTAAATGCTATTCCTACGTTATTGAGTAAAAAAGTTTTATATATTTAAAATGATTACACTTCGCTTTGAACTGTATGTGTAGAGATAATAAACTGGAGTAATTTTTAAATGATGTTTGAAAATGTTTTAAAAGTTTTTATTCTTTCAATTAATTGCATTATTGACAAGATCCCCCCCAAGTGAGTTACATTAATGCCCAATAATTTGAGTGTATATAATAATTTTAATAAAAATTATTGTAAATAACTTAAAGTAATTTTTTTTTTTTTTTTTGCTTTTTTGGGAATTATGTAGGGAAAAGTTCAAATTTTGTCACAATCATTCAAAAATTTGACTGTGATGTTCACGCAATCAGTATATACAGCCATTTTACCGAGATAGTACATCTAGAGCAACATAAATGCATGTTTTCTATTTCTTTAATTTATTAACCTGTGGCCGACTACACTGCATAGTAATACCCTCGATTGGAAGTAATGTTATTCACTGCTGCTGATGTTCTTTTTACACAATGATAGAAATGTGTAAACAACTGTAAAGTAAATCAAGCGTTGAAGCTAGTTAATAATGTCAAAACAATGTTGAAACAGTCTGTTATCAATAAAAAAATTTTTTAGATTACGTAATTTTTCGCGGTAATAAAATGTGTATGCATGTTTTACACTACCCTGGATATATCTAAGCCGCAATCGCCTTTAAACGCAGTTTGTCTTATAATGCATTTTCCACCAGCCTCTAAAGACATTGGACTTATTGGAAATAATTTGTCAATAACGAATAACGGTTGAAATTGTTGACATCTACTTCTGCATGGTCACCGAAGCAGGATGTGTATGTGACGACCTGCTGTAATTACAATGCAATTTGTTGCTACAGTTTGCATTTCTCTGGTCGCGAAAAAGCCTCCAAAGATTTTGTATTCAGTCTATAATTGCGTATTTATTAATATATTGCAGTAAAATATCACAAAAGTAAGATAACATGTTTTTTCCCCAGGCTTGCGTTATTGACGGCAGAAAAAGGAAGATTCTTTACTTGGGTGTTAAGAACAAATTTTGTTACGTATGTTCCACGACAGCAGAGTGTTTCCCACCAAAACAACACACGTGCAACCAAAATTATTCTGGTTCATCATCCAGGATGGAGCAAACTTTTTTTGTGGAAGGACTTCAGCATTTGTTTTCTGAACATGGTGTATGGGTGAAGTTCCTAACAGGCGATGGAGACTCCAGTGTTTTTGCGAGAGCTAGGGAGAGGGCTCCTGTTGGAGGCAAAATTAAGAAAATAGAATGTGCAAATCACATCGTGCGAGGGTACACCTCGAAATTGCACACTCTAGCCTCAAAGACCACTTTTGACTTAGAGGGGCGAAAAATAATTAGAAAGAACATTCCTCGCCTCAGAGTTGCAGTTCGTGGAGCCATCAGAAATTCCCAAGGAAATGTTGATAAGCTTTGGAAAGATCTACGAAACGGCCTCCGCCGTGTTTTCGGTGACCATTTGTCCTGTTGTGCATCATACTGCTCTCGGCAAGATAAAACTGTATTAAATAAGGTGCCTTACTTAGAGAAGGTGAAATTAATGGATGAGATGCTTATATTGCTAGATCCCATTGTCAGAAACGCAGATTGTCTCNAAGGAAATGTTGATAAGCTTTGGAAAGATCTACGAAACGGCCTCCGCCGTGTTTTCGGTGACCATTTGTCCTGTTGGGCATCATACTGCTCTCGGCAAGATAAAACTGTATTAAATAAGGTGCCGTACTTAGAGAAGGTGAAATTAATGGATGAGATGCTTATATTGCTAGATCCCATTGTCAGAAACGCAGATTGTCTCGTTCTGAACAAAACGACAAATGTAACTGAAAACCTCAACTCTTTAATTTGCAAACTGAAAGGTGGCAAAAGAGTTGATCATGCAAATGGGTCATAATACACGCGACGCTACTATGGGGCTGCTCTAGGACACATGGATGGTCCATCTTATATGATAAGTCCCTGGAAAAGCATGACTGGAAACAGTCCAGGAAATATTTGTATGAAAATCTGTGTGAAGCGAGAAAGGTCTCGGTCATCTAAAAGACTAAATTTTTGTGACGAAGGAAAATACCAAAACAAAAAAAAAAAAGAAGAGAAAGATCGACGAAACAACTGGTGACATTGAGTATGGTCCAAATGCTGCAAAACCTGATTTAGCTCCCAATGATCTTCAAAGCCAGATGAACACAATTTTAGGGAAGATGCATGAAGAAGCTGGTTCTCTGGCGCTATGTTCCACATTAGAACGAGCTACCGTTGGACAGCGTGAGAATACACCGTGGATGCAGGTAAGACGGCAGAGACTAACTGCATCACGATTCGGGGTTATCTGTTGTATGAGGAATGCTACATATTGCCACAATATTGTAAAAAATATGGTTTGTGGAACCGAACTCTATTAACCAGCTATTATTTACGGTCAAGTTCACGAAAAAAAGCCATATCCGCCTACGAGAAAGAGAAGTAGAAAACTGTAGCACCTTGTGGCATTTCTGTTCACCTTGGAGACAGCCCAGATGGAATTTTGGAGAAAGATGGTATTGTTGTGGTAAAGTGTGTGCCATATATAGGAAGCATATCCATTCTTGAAGCAGNGTCCAAATGCTGCAAAACCTGATTTAGCTCCCAATGATCTTCAAAGCCAGATGAACACAATTTTAGGGAAGATGCATGAAGAAGCTGGTTCTCTGGCGCTATGTTCCACATTAGAACGAGCTACCGTTGGACAGCGTGAGANGAAGATGCATGAAGAAGCTGGTTCTCTGGCGCTATGTTCCACATTAGAACGAGCTACCGTTGGACAGCGTGAGAATACACCGTGGATGCAGGTAAGACGGCAGAGACTAACTGCATCACGATTCGGGGTTATCTGTTGTATGAGGAATGTTACATATTGCCACAATATTGTAAAAAATATGGTTTGTGGAACCGAACTCTATTCACCAGCTATTATTTACGGTCAAGTTCACGAAAAAAAGCCATATCCGCCTACGAGAAAGAGAAGTAGAAAACTGTAGCACCTTGTGGCATTTCTGTTCACCTTGGAGACAGCCCAGATTGAATTTTGGAGAAAGATGGTATTGTTGTGGTAAAGTGTGTGCCATATATAGGAAGCATATCCATTCTTGAAGCAGNGGAATTTTGGAGAAAGATGGTATTGTTGTGGTAAAGTGTGTGCCATATATAGGAAGCATATCCATTCTTGAAGCAGTAAAGTGTAAGAATCTCTGAATATAAATAAAAAATGAGAAGTTGCTACTTAAAAAATCACATCGGTACAGATACCAAATACAAGGGCAACTCCAAATATCGCGCAGAAAATTCTGCGACTTGGTAATTTATTGTGACATTGGAATTGAAGTAATAAGGGAAGAAAGAGACGACGAATTCTGGGAAAAAATGATGTTACCAAAACTGAAGAGATTGTATATGGAGTGCTTGTTGCCGGAATTAGCGGACAGTCGTAACAGAAGAGGAATGCAGGTCCGAGAGCCGCAGCATAAACTGCAAGCACAAGTAGCTGCAAAAAAAAATTAACATTTGCAAATGCAAGTGGCACANTCCGAGAGCCGCAGCATAAACTGCAAGCACAAGTAGCTGCAAAAAAAAATTAACATTTGCAAATGCAAGTGGCACACTGTAAATATTGTAAATAGTATTTTCTTTTTTTGTCATTTACGCAGNCCGAGAGCCGCAGCATAAACTGCAAGCACAAGTAGCTGCAAAAAAAAATTAACATTTGCAAATGCAAGTGGCACACTGTAAATATTGTAAATAGTATTTTCTTTTTTTGTCATTTACGCAGAATAGTCTGTCTCTTATGACAATTTAAATAATCTTAGTAATTTCGATGTAAATAATATTTTATATAAAGCGCTTGTGTAGTGTTCTGTAAATTGTGTTTAAAATATCACATTATAATCGACGTATATTGTTATTGATGATGTAAAATCGCTACCTTGGCCAAAATAAATGTTTAAAAATAAATTTCAATGTAAGTATGTATGTGTGTATATATATATATATATATATATATTTTTTTTACTGTGCAGTCCTTCGTCTGCTTTTCCTTTGTTGTTCTGTAAAGCTTTTATATATTCCTCCGTGTATATTTTATTTTCATGTTTATGACATTTTTATTACATATTACTAGTACTCGCCTTTCAAATGCAAATGTCATGCTGGTGGTACATGCGTAGTCATTTAATTGAACTCGTACAAACACACGCTCTCAATGAAATCACACATAATGTGGCTGTGTCAAAGTCTGCAAAGTGCCCGTTAGAGTATGGTCAATGTCAAAATCTGCCGTACAGTTCAAATGAACGATTTATCAGACACGCACATCGATCGTTTCTGTAAAGCCTGGACAAAAGAATGTGCTGGATATTTTCAATACATACTACACGTGCGCAAACTTTTATACATAATATTCGGACTGGACTTTGGTTGGCTCTAAATTGAAGTTTGGAACTGGAAAGATAGCAACGAACTTCGTAGCTTTTTTTTTTTTTTTTTTTTGGTTCCGTGACCATATTTTATTAGTTATACTCACTTTGGCTGTCGTATATTTATATACTAGTATGCTGACACAGTTTCCCTGTTTTGGCAATCATTTATGTTCGCCCGACCAGGATTTGACTGAGTAAGCCAATACTAAAACTGATACCGAACAGGAGTGAAATTATAAACACATACATCAGAGTTGAACAGCAAACAAATAGGTTGCCATTTTGTAACAGCTATTCTTATTCTGCAACAAAGAAACATCGAAATCAAAATCTTGTATTATAAATTTTAATTTATTAGTTGTTTATTGAAATAAATAGTAAGATGCATATCAATAGCAAAAATCATAGTCGACATATTATAATCACTGTACAGAAAACAATATTGTAACAGTGATGTTTTCATGTTTATCGCTCGTCCTTTGTTCCATACTTCAACCAATTGCCTGACCGGATCGAGTGCTGGCCACACNCAAAGTCTGCAAAGTGCCCGTTAGAGTATGGTCAATGTCAAAATCTGCCGTACAGTTCAAATGAACGATTTATCAGGCACGCACATCGATCGTTTCTGTAAAGCCTGGATAAAAGAATGTGCTGGATATTTTCAATACATACTACACGTGCGTAAACTTTTATACATAATATTCGGACTGGACTTTGGTTGGCTCTAAATTGAAGTTTGGAACTGGAAAGATAGCAACGAACTTCGTAGCTTTTTTTTTTTTTTTTTTTTGGTTCCGTGACCATATTTTATTAGTTATACTCACTTTGGCTGTCGTATATTTATATACTAGTATGCTGACACAGTTTCCCTGTTTTGGCAATCATTTATGTTCGCCCGACCAGGATTTGACTGAGTAAGCCAATACTAAAACTGATACCGAACAGGAGTGAAATTATAAACACATACATCAGAGTTGAACAGCAAACAAATAGGTTGCCATTTTGTAACAGCTATTCTTATTCTGCAACAAAGAAACATCGAAATCAAAATCTTGTATTATAAATTTTAATTTATTAGTTGTTTATTGAAATAAATAGTAAGATGCATATCAATAGCAAAAATCATAGTCGACATATTATAATCACTGTACAGAAAACAATATTGTAACAGTGATGTTTTCATGTTTATCGCTCGTCCTTTGTTCCATACTTCAACCAATTGCCTGACCGGATCGAGTGCTGGCCACACACCATCCGCTATCCTAGTTTACTTTACCTTCGCCTAATTCTAGTCTAAAAGGGCATTTTCAGTAGGTCGGCCTATTGTTCCGTGTTTGCTTCGTGTTGACTCGAATGGTGAGTCCAGTACTGATCCGTGTGACCTGAAATAGTTGTTTGTTGAACAGAGTGAGTATTTTTTGTGTAGCCATAATTGACTTCAAATGGCTACATTCGACATTTTACAGGCAATACGATTGAAAAAAAAATGCGTCAATGCAAGAAGAAAGACTCTTTTTAAAAAATGCATATATTGTAATCCGTTAAAGCCACGTTTACACCACGCCGTAATTTAACTATGTCATCTTATTTAGTTTATTTTGTAACGTCATTTATGACGGTCTTAATGATATCAAACATTACTTCTTAATTACTTTATCGTTAGAACACATTTTGGCATGTAAGTGTTTCCTAAGTTAGGCTATAACGTATTTCTTTTACCATTATTATTTTGTTAATGTAGCTTCATCCTTGACAANAAGTGTTTCCTAAGTTAGGCTATAACGTATTTCTTTTACCATTATTATTTTGTTAATGTAGCTTCATCCTTGACAACCAAAAATATTAAAATTTACTTGTGATGACATCTGGTTTTACATTATACACATCAGGGTTGTGAAAACAGATTGTACACATTATTTGATAGACGTAATCTAGTTGTGCCAATAAGCTCTCAGGTGTGTTTAAAAATAAGCTAGCAATGCNAAGTGTTTCATAAGTTAGGCTATAACGTATTTCTTTTACCATTATTATTTTGTTAATGTAGCTTCATCCTTGACAAACAAAAATATTAAAATTTACTTGTGATGACATCTGGTTTTACATTATACACATCAGGGTTGTCAAAACAGATTCTACACATTATTTGATAGACGTAATCTAGTTGTGCCAATAAGCTCTCAGGTGTGTTTAAAAATAAGCTAGCAATGCANTACACATTATTTGATAGACGTAATCTAGTTGTGCCAATAAGCTCTCAGGTGTGTTTAAAAATAAGCTAGCAATGCAGCCAACATGAATTTATAAGGAGTTTTAATATTCACATACTCTGCAGCTATACAGTCCT
This sequence comes from Clitarchus hookeri, assembly GCA_002778355.1. Lineage (NCBI taxonomy): Eukaryota > Metazoa > Arthropoda > Insecta > Phasmatodea > Phasmatidae > Clitarchus > Clitarchus hookeri. The sequence continues at coordinate 28,081 of NQII01006599.1, read as the reverse complement.
TTTTTGTAAGTACGGTACTTGGAGACTAGACAAACTTATGATATTGCATCATGTTTATACATTTTTTACAGTACATATTGGGGTTTGTGTCTGCCGCCTGAAGGAAAGGGGTCGTGGCCCGCTAGTTGGTAGCATTCGTATGTTCAGCTATCGGAACGCGGTGGGCAGCTATCGTGTCTCCGAGTTATTGGTAGCACATCCATTCCAGTGGTCTGCAGCCATTATTATTATAGCCTGTTGAAAACATTAGAGGCCTCCTCTGCCGGGTGGATTGACTACCCGCGTCTTCTCGAGGCAGGGGTACTAAATAGTCTTTATAGTTCGGCGTCCCGCTTTTGCCCCGGCAATTTCCTGTTCTTAGTTTTATTTTCTCGGCTTCCTGTATTTCGTTCGCTACGTAATTGAAGATGTAGACAAATATATCCAAAGAACCGCCAAAGGGCTCTCTGTGCGACGGGCTGGTAGAATTAATCGCGTGGAGTACACCGGGCTGGCCCCGATGAAGGAGAATAACAGTAATTGGTTAACATTCTAGTTCTGGTTTTCATTCATTAATTGAAGTATAGTCGTGTTGCCTCGCTACCCACAGTGTAATTCTGCTAGTTTGTCGATTCACTCGTATTCCGTTAGCATGGTCGTGGCGCCCTCTTTATTCGTTCACTCCCGGAACTAACGTGTGTGTTGGCTTGNCACTCGTATTCCGTTAGCATGGTCGTGGCGCCCTCTTTATTCGTTCACTCCCGGAACTAACGTGTGTGTTGGCTTGGAAATGTTGTTAGAGAAATCTAAAAAAAAAAATTGTTTGCAGCTAAAACTTATTTTGCGCGACATGAAGACTAATTCTGTGTTCCTTATACAGGGACGTTTGTAAATGATTAAATGTTCACTTTTATACATTTAAAATAAATGTTATTTTTTATAAGAATGTATTGTTTTCCATTTTTAGTTTGCTCCTGCGTATTGGATTATTTTCCTAATGGCTACTTGCCAACTTGAACGTACCTCCCGTTGAAGACCCGTAGAAGTCTGTGAGTACTCATGCTAACAACCCCTAGTTGGGTTTGATTAATTCCTCGCATTGTAATTCAATGTTTTGTACACTAACTTGGGGCTACGTTCCCCAATCGAGTGTTGTCCTAAGCAACCCCAAATATAATTTTTTAATAAGACGATAATTTACTACCTTTTTAAAATAAAAATATTAATTTGAAATAAAAAGAACAACATTTTCTAATTTATGACATTATTATGCCGTTACTGACCCATATATAAGTATTTGAAAAAAATGCACTAATGCAGTATGACCATAAACAAGGGTACTTCGCCAACAGCGTTATATTACCAATTTAAAACATTGGGTAAATAATTGTGTCATTACAGTATAGTATTAGTATTGAATTTAAAAAACGTAGCTTAATTAGCTTTAATTACAATTTTTCTAACGTGGAAAAGTCAAAGAAAATTAATACTGAAAAGTCTCGTAAAAGAATAAACAACACCGTGGGCCACAACTGTCTGAACGTGTATCGTTTGACGGATAGCTCATCGCTTCCCGCAACGGACAATTAAAAAAACCGAATTTAGCTTGGTTTCATGCTCCTCATTTTTTGTAATATAACTAAGAAAGGAAGATTTATGTAGGACACAATTTACTTATTGTAATGTATCTAATAAATCACACCGGTGATTCAACTAAATCTAGCAGCATGGCCAGTCACACTGCTCTCCTTTCTGAAGTACGAGTTGTGGCGGTGACAAGGATGGAAATGCAGGCAAGTGTGGTAAGAGGAATGAAAGATAATTGTGTTGTCTCCAAGGGGTAAGCTGGATTT